>CAKALS010000027.1:297992-307992 GCA_916701275.1 Sebastes miniatus
GTTAATGAGCCTTTTTAAGTCAGTTAATGAGCCTTTTAATGTGAGTTAATGAGCCTTTTTAAGTCAGTTAATGAGCCTTTTAATGTGAGTTAATGAGCCTTTTAATGTGAGTTAATGAGCCTTTTAATGTGAGTTAATGAGCCTTTTTAAGTGAGTTAATGAGCCTTTTAATGTGAGTTAATGAGCCTTTTTAAGTCAGTTAATGAGCCTTTTAATGTGAGTTAATGAGCCTTTTAATGTGAGTTAATGAGCCTTTTTAAGTCAGTTAATGAGCCTTTTTATGTGAGTTAATGAGCCTTTTAATGTGAGTTAATGAGCCTTTTAATGTGAGTTAATGAGCCTTTTAATGTGAGTTAATGAGCCTTTTTATGTGAGTTAATGAGCCTTTTAATGTGAGTTAATGAGCCTTTTTAAGTCAGTTAATGAGCCTTTTTATGTGAGTTAATGAGCCTTTTTAAGTCAGTTAATGAGCCTTTTAATGTGAGTTAATGAGCCTTTTAATGTGAGTTAATGAGCCTTTTAATGTGAGTTAATGAGCCTTTTTATGTGAGTTAATGAGCCTTTTAATGTGAGTTAATGAGCCTTTTTAAGTCAGTTAATGAGCCTCTTAATGTGAGTTAATGAGCCTTTTTATGTGAGTTAATGAGCCTTTTAATGTGAGTTAATGAGCCTTTTTAAGTCAGTTAATGAGCCTTTTAATGTGAGTTAATGAGCCTTTTTAAGTCAGTTAATGAGCCTTTTTATGTGAGTTAATGAGCCTTTTAATGTGAGTTAATGAGCCTTTTAATGTGAGTTAATGAGCCTTTTAATGTGAGTTAATGAGCCTTTTTATGTGAGTTAATGAGCCTTTTAATGTGAGTTAATGAGCCTTTTTAAGTCAGTTAATGAGCCTTTTAATGTGAGTTAATGAGCCTTTTAATGTGAGTTAATGAGCCTTTTTATGTGAGTTAATGAGCCTTTTAATGTGAGTTAATGAGCCTTTTTAAGTCAGTTAATGAGCCTTTTAATGTGAGTTAATGAGCCTTTTTAAGTCAGTTAATGAGCCTTTTAATGTGAGTTAATGAGCCTTTTAATGTGAGTTAATGAGCCTTTTTAAGTGAGTTAATGAGCCTTTTAATGTGAGTTAATGAGCCTTTTTAAGTCAGTTAATGAGCCTTTTAATGTGAGTTAATGAGCCTTTTAATGTGAGTTAATGAGCCTTTTTAAGTCAGTTAATGAGCCTTTTTATGTGAGTTAATGAGCCTTTTAATGTGAGTTAATGAGCCTTTTAATGTGAGTTAATGAGCCTTTTAATGTGAGTTAATGAGCCTTTTTAAGTCAGTTAATGAGCCTTTTTATGTGAGTTAATGAGCCTTTTAATGTGAGTTAATGAGCCTTTTAATGTGAGTTAATGAGCCTTTTTAAGTCAGTTAATGAGCCTTTTAATGTGAGTTAATGAGCCTTTTTATGTGAGTTAATGAGCCTTTTAATGTGAGTTAATGAGCCTTTTAAGTCAGTTAATGAGCCTTTTAATGTGAGTTAATGAGCCTTTTTAAGTCAGTTAATGAGCCTTTTAATGTGAGTTAATGAGCCTTTTAATGTGAGTTAATGAGCCTTTTAATGTGAGTTAATGAGCCTTTTTAAGTGAGTTAATGAGCCTTTTAATGTGAGTTAATGAGCCTTTTTAAGTCAGTTAATGAGCCTTTTAATGTGAGTTAATGAGCCTTTTAATGTGAGTTAATGAGCCTTTTTAAGTCAGTTAATGAGCCTTTTTATGTGAGTTAATGAGCCTTTTAATGTGAGTTAATGAGCCTTTTAATGTGAGTTAATGAGCCTTTTAATGTGAGTTAATGAGCCTTTTTATGTGAGTTAATGAGCCTTTTAATGTGAGTTAATGAGCCTTTTTAAGTCAGTTAATGAGCCTTTTAATGTGAGTTAATGAGCCTTTTAATGTGAGTTAATGAGCCTTTTTAAGTCAGTTAATGAGCCTTTTAATGTGAGTTAATGAGCCTTTTAATGTGAGTTAATGAGCCTTTTTAAGTCAGTTAATGAGCCTTTTAATGTGAGTTAATGAGCCTTTTAATGTGAGTTAATGAGCCTTTTAATGTGAGTTAATGAGCCTTTTTAAGTGAGTTAATGAGCCTTTTAATGTGAGTTAATGAGCCTTTTTAAGTCAGTTAATGAGCCTTTTAATGTGAGTTAATGAGCCTTTTAATGTGAGTTAATGAGCCTTTTTAAGTCAGTTAATGAGCCTTTTTATGTGAGTTAATGAGCCTTTTAATGTGAGTTAATGAGCCTTTTAATGTGAGTTAATGAGCCTTTTAATGTGAGTTAATGAGCCTTTTTAAGTCAGTTAATGAGCCTTTTAATGTGAGTTAATGAGCCTTTTAATGTGAGTTAATGAGCCTTTTAATGTGAGTTAATGAGCCTTTTTAAGTCAGTTAATGAGCCTTTTAATGTGAGTTAATGAGCCTTTTTAAGTCAGTTAATGAGCCTTTTAATGTGAGTTAATGAGCCTTTTTATGTGAGTTAATGAGCCTTTTAATGTGAGTTAATGAGCCTTTTTAAGTCAGTTAATGAGCCTTTTAATGTGAGTTAATGAGCCTTTTAATGTGAGTTAATGAGCCTTTTTAAGTCAGTTAATGAGCCTTTTAATGTGAGTTAATGAGCCTTTTTAAGTCAGTTAATGATCTTTATCTAACTCTGGATTTTCACAATAATTTACCCAGAAAACAGAAAGGTGATATTAGTTTTTATTCCATTTTGTTTAGTTTGATTCACTTCATTCAGTGACGTCAGTTTTTCTCCAAACAAAGAAGCTGATATTTCTGAGCTCGGGTCGGTCCTTGAACGCATCACGATGCAATCAGCCTCATTAGACTCACCTGGCGGAGTGACGTCAGCGGCTCGAGCGACTCCCGACTGACAGTTTACCGACCGGACCGAGACCGGACCGAGCTAAACGAGTGGACCGAATTTACCGAGACTCAGAGACTGGTTTACCGGGTTGTACCGGCGGGTTGTACCGGCGGGTTGTACCGGCGGGTTGTACCGGCGGGTTGTACCGGGGAGTTTACTTGCGGGTTTACCGGGTTGTACCGGCGGGTTTGGCGGGTTTACCGGGTGTACCGGGGTTGACCGGCGGCGGGATGCAGAAAGGCCTGAAGAAATACTTCGTCAACATGGACGAGTACCTGAGCAGTCTGGGTCTCTACCGGAAGATGGTCGCTCGAGACGCGTCCAGTCTGTTCAGAGCCGTCTCCGAGCAGGTGTGTGTGTGTGTGTGTGTGTGTGTGTGTGTGTGTGTGTGTGTGTGTGTGTGTGTGTGTGTGTGTGTGTGTGTGTGTGTGTGTGTGTGTGTGTGTGTGTGTGTGTGTGTGTGTGTGTGTGTGTGTGTGTGTGTGTGTGTGTGTGTGTGTGTGTGTGTGTGTGTGTGTGTGTGTGTGTTTAAATTAATATTAGAGGTTCAGGAAGTTGTTAATAAATATTTAGGATATCTTAATAACTATCACCCTGTCAGTCACGACATGCAGAAATTAAATAAAGACCTTAGCAGATCAGTCATTGATCATATCTTATTATTGTTATTATTATTATTATTATTTTTATGGGATAATGTGTGTTTGGTTTCTTCAAACATGAAGTTCTCCTAATAAATCTGATGTTTTCTTTTAATCTTTTATTCATAACTATAAATTTAACAATAAAAACCTTGTTTTGTTTTCGTGAGGAATGTTGAGCAATATGTTTTTAATATTTTAGTTTAGTGTGATATATACATCTATATATCTGTTATTGATCTACTGATGTCAATTATGTTCAATTCAATTTATTTTTAAATAGCGTCAAATCCCAACAGAAGTTATCTGGAGACTCTTTATCTATATATAGAGCAGGTCTACGACCAGACACCAGAGTTTATAGACCCAACAAGATCCACCAAGCGCACTGTCCAGCATCTGTCCTCAGTACGTCCACGATGTTGGTGTGGGACGTCCCGCTGATCGATGTCCGTGCGTTGGTTCCCTCAGCATCAGCATGCTCTTTTGTTTGAGAAAGACAGAAAGAGGAAACCACATTTATCCTCATGTCTATATTCTGTCTTCATCATGACTCTGGTTAAATATATATATATAACTCTATATATATATATATATAGAGTTATATATATATATAACTCTATATATATATAGAGTTATATATATATAGAGTTTTATATATATATATATATATATAAATATAAATATATATAGTGTCTTCTTAATGACTGGTTAGATGGTAAAAACCTCCTGAACCAGGAACACTGAAGGAATCCTACAACTCCCATGATGCCACGCTGCTTCACCACCTCCCCACACTACACTATATATATACTGTATATATATATACAGTATATATATACTGTATATGTATATTTAAATATATTTGATAGACATGTGAAAGAAGCAGAGACGTGTCTCATCTCCAGCTGCCTGAACAGATGTTGTCATGTTGCAGCCGACTCACTGACAATAATAATAATAACTATAATAATAATAATAATAATAATAATAACTATAATAATAATAATAATAATAATAATAATAATAATAGATTGTGTGACACCACATGGAACCTGTTGTACAGTTATTATAGTTATTATTAAATATATCCACGTCTGAGTTTAAAGGTTCACATGTTTTCATCTCAATCCTGTCAGGGTCACTTATTATAATAATAATAATATTAATAATAATATTAATAATATATTAATAATGGTGTGCGTGTGCGTGTGTGTGCGTGCGTGTAGTTGTATTACTCTCAGAACTACCATCAGAGGATCCGTCAGGACTGCGCCGACTTCATGAGAGCCAACAGAGGCAACTTTGAACCGGTGAGTTAACCCCCCCACCACAACCACTAACCAGCCAGTTAACCTGCTAGTTAACAGACACTGACCTGCTAGTTAACAGACACTAACCTGCTAGTTAACAGACACTGACCTGCTAGTTAACAGACACTGACCTGCTAGTTAACAGACACTAACCTGCTAGTTAACAGACACTAACCTGCTAGTTAACAGACACTAACCTGCTAGTTAACAGACACTAACCTGCTAGTTAACAGACACTGACCTGCTAGTTAACAGATACTGACCTGCCAGTTACCAGACACTAACCTGCTAGTTAACAGATACTAACCTGCTAGTTAACAGACACTAGTAACTGGCAGGTCAGTGTCTGTTAACTAGCAGGTCAGTGTCTAGTAACTGGCAGGTCAGTGTCTGTTAACTAGCAGGTCAGTGTCTGTTAACTGGCAGGTCAGTGTCTAGTAACTGGCAGGTCAGACACTGACCTGCTAGTTAAGACACTGACCTGCTAGTTAACATACACTGACCTGCCAGTTACTAGACACTGACCTGCTAGTTAACAGACACTAACCTGCCAGTTAACAGACACTGACCTGCTAGTTAACAGACACTGACCTGCTAGTTAACAGACACTAACCTGCCAGTTAACAGACACTGACCTGCTAGTTAACAGACACTGACCTGCCAGTTACTAGACACTGACCTGCCAGTTACTAGACACTGACCTGCTAGTTAACAGACACTAACCTGCCAGTTACTAGACACTGACCTGCTAGTTAACAGACACTAACCTGCCAGTTAACGGACACTGACCTGCCAGTTAACAGACACTGACCTGCTAGTTAACAGACACTAACCTGCCAGTTAACAGACACTGACCTGCTAGTTAACAGACACTGACCTGCCAGTTACTAGACACTGACCTGCTAGTTAACAGACACTAACCTGCCAGTTACTAGACACTGACCTGCTAGTTAACAGACACTAACCTGCCAGTTACTAGACACTGACCTGCTAGTTAACAGACACTAACCTGCTAGTTAACAGACACTAACCTGCCAGTTAACAGACACAAACCTGCTAGTTAACCAGGTTGTCTTCTCTCTCAGTTTGTTGAAGGTTCCTTTGAGAAGTATCTGGAGCGTCTGGAGGACCCTAAGGTGAGCGGCTGTGACCTTTGACCCTTCGGTCCACAGTGTGTAGTAATGTGTAACAAGAAGTGTGTGTTTCCAGGAGACGGTGGGTCAGGTGGAGATCAAGGCTCTCTCTCAGCTGTACAGGTGAGAAACACTCAGGTACACTCAGGTACACCTGCTCCAGTCTGCAGTCAGGTACCGTTAGGTTAGCGTTAGCGTTAGGTTAATGTTAGGTTAGCGTTAGGTCAGCGTTAGGTTAACGTTAGGTTAGCGTTAGGTTAGCGTTAGGGTTAACGTTAGCGTTAGGTTAGCGTTAGGTTAGCATTAGGGTTAACGTTAGGTTAACGTTAGGTTAGCGTTAGGTTAACGTTAGGTTAGCGTTAGGTTAGCGTTAGGTTAGCGTTAGGGTTAACGTTAGCGTTAGGTTAGCGTTAGGTTAGCATTAGGGTTAACGTTAGGTTAACGTTAGGTTAGGGTTAACGTTAGCGTTAGGTTAACGTTAGGTTAGCGTTAGGTTAGCATTAGGGTTAACGTTAGGTTAACGTTAGGTTAGGTTAGCGTTAGGTTAGCATTAGGGTTAACGTTAGGTTAACGTTAGGTTAACGTTAGGTTAGCGTTAGGTTAACGTTAGGTTAACGTTAGGTTAACGTTAGGTTAGCGTTAGGGTTAACGTTAGCGTTAGGTTAGCGTTAGGTTAACGTTAGGTTAGCGTTAGGTTAGCATTAGGGTTAACGTTAGGTTAACGTTATGTTAGCGTTAGGTTAGCGGTAGGTTAGCGTTGGGTTAGCGTTGGGTTAGCGTTGGGTTAGCGTTGGGTTAGCGTTAGGTTAGCGTTGGGTTAGCGTTGGGTTAGCGTTAGGTTAGCGTTGGGTTAGCATTGGGTTAGCGTTAGCGTTAGGTTAGCGTTGGGTTAGCGTTAGGTTAGCGTTAGCGTTAGGTTAGCGTTGGGTTAGCGTTGGGTTAGCGTTAGGTTAGCGTTGGGTTAGCGTTAGGTTAGCGTTGGGTTAGCGTTAGGTTAGCGTTACGGTTAATGTTAGGTTAGCGTTAGGGTTAACGTTAGCGTTAGGTTAGCGTTGGGTTAGCGTTGGGTTAGCGTTAGGTTAGCGTTAGGTTAGCGTTGGGTTAGCGTTAGGTTAGCGTTAGGTTAGCGTTAGCGTTAGGTTAGCGTTAGGTTAACGTTAGGTTAGCGTTAGGTTAGCATTAGGGTTAACGTTAGGTTAACGTTAGGTTAACGTTAGGTTAGCGTTAGCGTTGGGTTAGCGTTAGGTTAGCGGTAGGTTAGCGTTGGGTTAACGTTAGGTTAACGTTAGGTTAACGTTAGGTTAGCGTTAGGTTAACGTTAGGTTAGCGTTAGGGTTAACGTTAGCGTTAGGTTAGCGTTAGGTTAACGTTAGGTTAGCGTTAGGTTAGCATTAGGGTTAACGTTAGGTTAACGTTATGTTAGCGTTAGGTTAGCGTTGGGTTAGCGTTGGGTTAGCGTTAGGTTAGCGTTACGGTTAATGTTAGGTTAGCGTTAGGGTTAACGTTAGCGTTAGGTTAGCGTTGGGTTAGCGTTGGGTTAGCGTTGGGTTAGCGTTGGGTTAGCGTTGGGTTAGCGTTAGGTTAGCGTTAGCGTTAGGTTAGCGTTGGGTTAGCGTTAGGTTAGCGTTAAGTTAGCGTTAGCGTTAGGTTAGCGTTAGGTTAGCGTTAGGTTAGCATTAGGGTTAACGTTAGGTTAACGTTAGGTTAACGTTATGTTGGCGTTGGGTTAGCGGTGGGTTAGCGTTGGGTTAGCGTTGGGTTAGCGTTGGGTTAGCGTTAGGTTAGCGTTGGGTTAGCGTTAGGTTAGCGTTGGGTTAGCGTTAGGTTAGCGTTGGGTTAGCGTTGGGTTAGCGTTGGGTTAGCGTTGGGTTAGCGTTAGGTTAGCGTTAGCGTTAGGTTAGCGTTGGGTTAGCGTTAGGTTAGCGTTAGCGTTAGGTTAGCGTTGGGTTAGCGTTGGGTTAGCGTTGGGTTAGCGTTGGGTTAGCGTTAGGTTAGCGTTGGGTTAGCGTTAGGTTAGCGTTGGGTTAGCGTTAGGTTAGCGTTACGGTTAATGTTAGGTTAGCGTTAGGTTAACGTTGGGTTAGCGTTGGGTTAGCGTTGGGTTAGCGTTAGGTTAGCGTTGGGTTAGCGTTGGGTTAGCGTTGGGTTAGCGTTAGGTTAGCGTTGGGTTAGCGTTGGGTTAGCGTTAGGTTAGCGTTGGGTTAGCGTTGGGTTAGCGTTGGGTTAGCGTTAGGTTAGCGTTGGGTTAGCGTTGGGTTAGCGTTAGGTTAGCGTTGGGTTAGCGTTGGGTTAGCGTTAGGTTAGCGTTGGGTTAGCGTTGGGTTAACGTTAGGTTAACGTTATGTTAGCGTTAGGTTAGCGTTGGGTTAGCGTTGGGTTAGCGTTAGGTTAGCGTTACGGTTAATGTTAGGTTAGCGTTAGGGTTAACGTTAGCGTTAGGTTAGCGTTGGGTTAGCGTTGGGTTAGCGTTGGGTTAGCGTTGGGTTAGCGTTGGGTTAGCGTTAGGTTAGCGTTAGCGTTAGGTTAGCGTTGGGTTAGCGTTAGGTTAGCGTTAAGTTAGCGTTAGCGTTAGGTTAGCGTTAGGTTAGCGTTAGGTTAGCATTAGGGTTAACGTTAGGTTAACGTTAGGTTAACGTTATGTTGGCGTTAGGTTAGCGGTGGGTTAGCGTTGGGTTAGCGTTGGGTTAGCGTTGGGTTAGCGTTAGGTTAGCGTTGGGTTAGCGTTAGGTTAGCGTTGGGTTAGCGTTAGGTTAGCGTTGGGTTAGCGTTGGGTTAGCGTTGGGTTAGCGTTGGGTTAGCGTTAGGTTAGCGTTAGCGTTAGGTTAGCGTTGGGTTAGCGTTAGGTTAGCGTTAGCGTTAGGTTAGCGTTGGGTTAGCGTTGGGTTAGCGTTGGGTTAGCGTTAGGTTAGCGTTGGGTTAGCGTTAGGTTAGCGTTGGGTTAGCGTTAGGTTAGCGTTACGGTTAATGTTAGGTTAGCGTTAGGTTAACGTTGGGTTAGCGTTGGGTTAGCGTTGGGTTAGCGTTAGGTTAGCGTTGGGTTAGCGTTGGGTTAGCGTTGGGTTAGCGTTAGGTTAGCGTTGGGTTAGCGTTGGGTTAGCGTTAGGTTAGCGTTGGGTTAGCGTTGGGTTAGCGTTGGGTTAGCGTTAGGTTAGCGTTGGGTTAGCGTTAGGTTAGCGTTGGGTTAGCGTTGGGTTAGCGTTAGGTTAGCGTTGGGTTAGCGTTGGGTTAGCGTTGGGTTAGCGTTAGGTTAGCGTTGGGTTAGCGTTGGGTTAGCGTTAGGTTAGCGTTAGCGTTGGGGTAAGTCCCCAAGAAATGATTGTAAGTTTCTGTAATGTCCTCAAAAGTGACGTGTGGGTGTGTGTGTGTGTGTGTGTGTATGTGTAGGCGTTGTTTCCTGATCTATCGTTACCCGGGGAAACCAGCCACGGTGATCTCAGAGGACGACTTTGTTGACAAGGTGAGGAGGTTTGTGTTGTTGGTTGTTTAATGTCTCACAGCTGACTGACTAAAGATCAGGTGACTGACCAGAGATCAGGTGACTGACTAGAGATCAGCTGACTGACCAGAGATCAGCTGACTGACCAGAGATCAGCTGATTGTATTTCACCGTGTGTTTTCCCGTTACCAGAGTGTATTTCACCGATCTTGAGTAACCGTGACCTGGGTGTTTGACTACGTCATGGCAGGTGTATTGCTCAGGACCAATGGAAGCTCAGTATGAGTATGAGGCAGCAACATGCGAACAGACAGGCGCTGCAGTGGTGACGTTAAACTCTGCAATATGATTGTTCAGTGACTGACCGTCAGCCTTCTCTGTTGCCTAGGTGACGCTGTGTTGCTCCATCAATGGTCACTATGACATTGTTTACCCGAGGAGTTACCCCGCCTCCGCTGCTCTCTGTCAGTGTGAGTACTGATCAGTCATTGGTTGAAATAACTTCAGTCTGGGATGTCATCTGATTCTTGTGTGTGTGTGTGTGTGTGTGTGTGTGTGTGTGTGTGTGTGTGTGTGTGT
>CAKALS010000027.1:315492-407992 GCA_916701275.1 Sebastes miniatus
ACCGTCATCGTCGCCTGCGTCCCGTCGCCTGCGTGCCGTTGCCTGCGTCCCGTCGCCTGCGTGCCGTTGCCTATGTCCTATATATATATATATATATATATATCACTGATATCTCCCTGCATTGAGATGGCCTTCAATGATGACAAGCCTTGTTTTGCCAGTGAGGGAGATGCCCCCCCCCACACCATGACACTGCCCCACCAAAAGCTGTTACTCCATCGGTTCAACAATCAGCATAGCGTTCTCCATGTCGTCTCCATACTTTGACCCTGCCATCCAACTTTGGCAGACAGAACCTGGACTCATCACTGAACATGACATTCCCCCACATGTTCAGGTTCCATTGTCTGTGTTGTCGACTCCAGCGCCAACGGGCCTGACGGTGAAGGGCAGTCATTGCAGGCTTCCTGGTAGCCTTATGAGAATACACTGTTTACCATTGACGGAGCATTTTGGCAAATTTTTCTTGGGCGCTCCCCACATAATCAGCTGTGCTGCTCATCCCACAAACACATGATCCTTACAAGCTGGACATCATTGTGAAGGTAAATAAACAGGCTTTCCAACGATGTCAAATACAATGACCATTAGCATTGATACAACAGAGAAATAATCCACCAAACACAAGTTTAACAACTTTTTTCCCCAGTTTATGTGTATATATATATATACTAAATGTGTGGTGTTTAGTTTATATACATATATATGTATATGTATATATATGTATATACATATATATATATATGTGTGTATATATATATGTGTGTATATATATATACACACATATATATATATATATATATATGTGTATATATGTATATATATGTGTGTATATATATATATATATGTATATATATGTGTATATATATATATATATATATATATGTGTGTATATATATATATATGTATATGTATATATATATGTATATGTATATATATGTGTGTGTGTGTTTCAGGTAGTGAAGCCATTAGCAGTCATCTGCTCTTCACCCTCCTCTTCCTCCTCCTCACCTTCTTCTCCATCATCACATGTACCTGCTGCTGCTCACCTGCCGGCCACCACACAGACACGCTCAGGTACGCACGCACACACACACACACACGCACGCACACACACACACACACTGAATACCTGTGTTTTCTGTTCTTAGTTGCCATGGCGATTCCAGCTGCTTCTCCCTGGTTGGTTAATGAGTTGGGTGAGCCTCTCTGCACTGTGGTAGCTCCGCCCCCTTACTCCTACGACCCGAACGGCAGTGATCTACCCCGAGGTCAGAGGTCAACCCACGTAAACACAACGTGTCACGTCCTGCTGCAGCTTCCTGTCTCACTTCGTGTGTGTGTGTGTGTGTGTGTGTGTGTGTGTGTGTGTGTGTGTGTGTGTGTGTGTGTGTGTGTGTGTGTGTGTGTGTGTGTGTGTGTGTGTGTGTGTGTGTGTGTGTGTGTGTGTGTGTGTGTGTGTGTGTGTGTGTGTGTGTGTGTGTGTGTGTGTGTGTGTGTGTGTGTGTGTGTGTGTGTGTGTGTGTGTGTGTGTGTAGACTGCAGAGTCCTCCAGTATTACTTCAACCTCGGCATCCAGGTGAGTCCAGGTGTTCTCTGGCTGATCAGCAGCATAATCTGGATGAGACAGATGTTAATGTGTCCTCCACAGTGGTACCATCAGCAGCAGGCTTACCCCGCCACCTCGCCAGACGCCTCCTACCACTACCAGCACTACACCCCCTACCTGAGCCAGGAACCCCCCCTGCATGGTAAGACCCTACAGCCTCTCTGATTGGCTGCTGGATGAAAGAGAGCTGTCAGTTCATTGGTGGAGGTCTGTCGACCAATCAGCAGCTTCCTCAGCTGCTGTTCCTCCAACGTCCACCACATGCTGCTGTGGCGAAGGAAGGGAGGAAGGGTTCACAACAGGTATCAGTTGACAGGAGTCTCCAGTTCACCGTCCGGGAGCGTTAATTTAGCAGCTACGATGCTGCGTGTAGTGTCGCGGACATGCAGCAACTTTCCCGGTAAAAGTCTCCACCGCACATTTAGTTTAGTTTAGCAGGTTGTCAGCTGTGTGTCTGCTCGGTGGAACTTTAGTAGCTGCTAAGTTAACGCTCCCTGACGCTGAACTGGAGACTCCCGTCAACCGATATCTGTTGTGCGCCTGCAGCCGGTGCTCCTGCAGCCGGTGCTCCTGCAGCCGGCGCTCCTGCAGCCGGCGCTCCTGCTGCCGGCGCTCCTGCAGCCGGCGCTCCTGCTGCCGGCGCTCTTGTAGCCGGCGCTCCTGCTGCTGGTGCTCCTGCAGCTGGTGCTCCTGCAGCCGGTGCTCCTGCAGCCGGTGCTCCTGCTGCTGGTGCTCTTGCAGCTGGTGCTACTGCAGCCGGTGCTCCTGCTGCTGGAGTGAGGCACAAATCTTGTCGGTTAACGGTTAATAATCGGTTAACAAGGGTCGGTTATCTGTTAAGAGCATCAATGAGCATCCCTAACCAGCTGAACCACTGAATCCTGTTTCTCCTCCTCCATCAGGCCCCGCCTCCTCCATGGAAGGCTCCTCCTCCTCCGCCAGCAGCCCCGCCCCTCCTGGCTCCGCCCCCTCCTCTGCTCTCCTGTACCCAGATCAAACGCCCCTCCCCTCTCCCCCGCTGCTGCACCTGCCGTATGAAGCCCCGCCCCCGGGCACCTACCTGCCCTCCGGCCCCCCCCCTCCTCTTCCTCACCTCCCCCATCACTCCTCCTACCACGCCTTCCTCCCCCCCTCCGCCCACTGGGGGGCGCTGCAGCCTACGGGCCACGCCACGCGGGTCTACTGCCCCGCCCCCAACCCCGGCCACGTGGTGGGTTACATCACAGCCCCGCCCCCCCCCCCCCACCACACGGCCACACACTACATCCCCCCCACCATCTAGCCGTTAGCTCGTGGCTAACGACACCCCTTGTGTTCAATGAGTGGTGCTAGCAGCGCTAACAGGTGTTAGCTCTCCAGCAGCGCCGACAACAAAACCTCATTTAGAGAAATAAGAAACAGAAGTTCAACAGTTTCATGTTTTAATAGACGAGATTAGAAAACGTGTAATAATCATTCAAAAGCTTCACATTGAAAACAATGGAAGAACCGGCTGCACATGCTAAACGTTAGCTCGTGGCTAAGTACTCAGAAACACTTCCTGTTCTAAACGTTACCTTTAGTTAGTTAGTTTGTTTGGAGGTTCGTTAAGTTGTCCGTTAATTGTTTAACTCATTAGTGAGCAGCTCGTTACCACGGTAACACGATGCGGCCGCCTGACGGAAGCCATGTCAAAGTTTAGTTAAAGCCGTCAGGAGTTTCTTTGAAACGTCAGCCAGCCAATCAGAGCGAGGGGGCGGGGCTTCAGGCTGGGCGTGGCCAGTCCCCGTTTATTAATGAGGGATATATTTCTGTTATTAATGTTCAAGATGGTGCTTTGTTTGTGTTACTGGGTGAATAAAGTTTGTTTCAGCAGCAGAACATGATGATTATTATTATAGCATGCTAACAGGCTAACGGGCTAACGGAGCCTCCTGTGGCTGGTTTCTGGCGAGGCCTATGGAACAGAGGTGGGGTCACGGCCGGACTCGGGTCTTGAGGTCTGGGGGTAGAACACATGCGCAGTGGAACTGAAGCTGCGGTCGTGCGTTGTGATTGGCTCAGGCCAGATTCTAATGCTGATGTGTTCTAGCCCCGAAGACGTGATGCGTGACCCCGCCTCCTTCCATCGGCCGTTAGCATGCTAACAGGCTAACAGATTCATCCTCAGAGGAACATGAACGTCTGAAAGTTCGTCACAGTTCATCCAATAAGACGTCTCAGAGTGTGCGTGCGTGACGTCGTCATGGTAACAGCTCGACGGGGATCTCCGCGGTCCAGAGGTCGCGACCCCCCGGGGCCCTCAGCGGCTCCTTTAGCCAGCGAGGGTTGGACAGGTGAGTCAGGTGTTTCTCCTGCAGACCAATCAGAACGGCCGACCGCTCCAGGTGCTGTAGCTCCTCCCCCTGCGTGGAGGCGGAGCACAGCCAGGTCCCGCCCACATCCACCAATCCTGAAAGAGAGGTTTCCACAGGTGAGGAGATGCCTTCAGGTACGCCTCGTAAACCATCGGAGAAGACCGACGTGCTCTCCCACCTGCCACCACGCCGCGGCCGAACCTCTCTCCGGACTCCAGCAGCGTTTGGATCTGAACCCGGTTCATCGCCAGCGGGCCGCTCAGCACCGCCCTCCACTCCTCCCCCTCCCAGTCCCGCCTGGCGATGTGGATCCCCAGGGTCTGGTTCTCCAGCGGGGCCAGTAGGGGCCTCCAGCGGCTCTCCACCGTCTTCACCCCGTCCAGAACCAGACCGGCGTACGGCTGGCGGAACGACAGGCACCACACCTGCAGCGACATGTCTGCAAAACAAACAACCCTCACGCTCATTATGGGATGCATTATTAATCAAACATGATTAGTTCATGTTCATACACCAAATCAATAAACATGATCAGTTCATGTTCATACACCAAACTCCACTCAAGAAATCAAACATGAATCAGCTGCTCACTTTACACACTAAAGGTGTTCTTCATTCATATAAACAGTTGAACTCCTATAGTGACGTTATTTACTGTATTAGATGTCTTATTTGTCTAAATGATAGTTTGTTCCGATCAGAAGAGCTGCTGTTGGTTAAACTTCCTCAGACCGCTGAAACTCCTTCACAGAAACCAGGGACCTCATTCAGCAGATTTCTGGATGGAGTTTGGTGCGCAGCGCTGCGAGCAGGAGGCTGATGGTCAGCAGGCTGCAGGAACAGCTGGATAGATGGTGTTATCAGGCTGCAGGAACAGCTGCAGGCGGATCAGCCGCGGAGATGATCCGGTCTGTTTGTCCTCGTTGAAAGTCAGTAAATGTAGTTTTACACACTGAGTCTTCCTGACTCAGAACCAGATCCAGATCCAGAACCAGACTCCGCTCACTTCTCCCGCTGTTCATCTCTCTTCCGCTCAGACTGCTGCTGCTTCTTCTTCTTCTGGTTTAATGTGTGCAGCTCCGCTCTGCTGCCCTCTGCAGCTGGTGACGGGTTACCGTGGTTACAGTCTGGTTACCGCCTGGTTACCGTGGTTACCGCCTGGTTACCGTGGTGATCTCGCTGCAGCTTCAGCTTCAATAGACTCTGATTCTGTTTGGAGGTTTCCAACAATTAGAGGAATGAAAAAGCTTTTATTGATTAATTATTTAGTTTATTTATTATTTACGGAAAATAAATACCAGGACATTTTATTTAAATTAATGCAATTTAATCACATTAACATGAAGATTAAAATTGAACTTAATGCAATTAAATCAAATTTTAAATGTAATAAAACATGAACTGTGATGTCACCACGTCACATAAAGAAACTATCAATAAAGTTTTAGTTTCATGATTAAGTAGTTATTAATTTCCACCGACATGCAGGATCACAGCACAGATCAATAAACCAATCACACGTGGTACGGGACAGGAAGTAGGTCTTACATCAGCAGCAGCAGCGATGACATCACAGAAATGAAGCAGTGGATGATGTCATTATTTTACTGCTTCCTGTTTTTACAGATGAGCTATGATGTCATCACAACGACGACACGCGATGATGTCACATAAAAAAGAATATCAGAATAATTCATAATGAAAAGCAGCGTGTGACATCACTAACGAGCTCTTCTCTGGTTACCATAGCAACTAATGAATCAGATGCTGAAACGTCTACAAGAAAATATCTACAGATACAAATAATAACAAGTAAATAAGTAAATCCATAACGCCTGAAAGAAAACAAAAATCAATAATGATATAAATAAGATTAAAGGTTTTGATCAGCTGATCTGAACGCAGTAATATAGAATATAGATATAAAGAATATAGAATATAGATAGAAATAAAAACAGGAAGTCATTAACATTTTTATCCACGAAGAAAAAAAAAAAAAACAGTTTACAGCTGCCTGACGCCTCGTCGCGTCTTCTCCTTAACGTCTTCTCCTTAACGTCTTCTCCTTAACGTCTTCTCCTTAACGTCTTCTCCTTAACATCTTCTCCTTAACGTCTTCTCGTGTCTCCTCATTAGCGTCTCCTCGTTGGCGTTTCCTCGTTGGCGTTTCCTCGTTGGCGTCTCCTTGTCGCGTCTTCTCCTTAACGTCTTCTCCTTAACGTCTTCTCGTGTCTCCTCGTTGGCGTCTCCTCGTTGGCATCTCCTCGTTGCCGTTTCCTCGTTGGCGTCTCCTCGTTGGCGTCTCCTCGTCGCGTCTTCTCCTTAACGTCTTCTCGTGTCTTCTTGTTAGCGTCTCCTCGTTGGCGTTTCCTCGTTGGCGTCTCCTCGTCGCGTCTTCTCCTTAACGTCTTCTCCTTAACGTCTTCTCGTGTCTTCTCGTTGGCGTCTCCTCGTTGCCGTTTCCTCGTTGGCGTCTCCTCGTTGGCGTCTCCTCGTTGCGTCTTCTCCTTAACGTCTCCTCGTTGGCGTCTCCTTGTTGGCATCTCCTCGTTGGCGTCTCCTCGTTGGCGTCTCCTTGTTGGCATCTCCTCGTTGGCGTCTCCTCGTTAGCGTCTCCTCGTTAGCAATTCCTCGTTGGCGTCTCCTCGTTGGCGTCTTCTCGTTAGCAATTCCTCGTTGGCGTCTCCTCATTGGCTACTCTCTACTCTATTGTACTCTACTGTCCTCTACTCTACTGTCCTCTACTCTACTCTACTGTCCTCTACTCTACTCTACTGTCCTCTACTCTACTGTCCTCTACTCTACTCTACTGTCCTCTACTCTACTGTCCTCTACTCTACTCTACTCTACTCTACTCTACTGTCCTCTACTCTACTCAACTGTCCTCTACTCTACTGTCCTCTACTCTACTCTACTCTACTCTACTGTCCTCTACTCTACTGTCCTCTACTCTACTCTACTGTCCTCTACTCTACTGTCCTCTACTCTACTCTACTCTACTCTACTGTCCTCTACTCTACTCTACTCTACTGTCCTCTACTCTACTCTACTCTACTGTCCTCTACTGTCCTCTACTCTACTCTACTGTCCTCTACTCTACTGTCCTCTACTCTACTTTACTCTACTCTACTCTACTCTACTGTCCTCTACTCTACTCTACTCTACTGTCCTCTACTGTCCTCTACTCTTCTGTCCTCTACTCTACTCTTCTGTCCTCTACTCTACTCTACTGTCCTCTACTCTACTCTACTCTACTGTCCTCTACTCTACTGTCCTCTACTCTACTCTACTCTACTGTCCTCTACTCTACTCTACTCTACTGTCCTCTACTGTCCTCTACTCTTCTGTCCTCTACTCTACTCTTCTGTCCTCTACTCTACTCTACTGTCCTCTACTCTACTCTACTCTTCTGTCCTCTACTCTACTGTCCTCTACTCTACTGTCCTCTACTCTGCTCCGGCTCTGCTCTGCTCTACGAGTCTGACCGGTGGAACCAGCCGACCAATCAGCTGCCAGACTAAAGGAACTACTCCTCCCATAATGCCTTAGTTCTCCTCAAACGAGCCGCCATGTTGGTTTGAGACGCCGCGGAGCAGAGCGAACCCTCACTAGCCGTTCGTGGGTGCGGTAAACATCTCCATGGTAACGGTGAGTTCAACCAATCAGAGACGTCGCCGTCACACTTAAGGATTGTGGGTAGTGAAGTTCTACTGCTATCAGACGGACCGGTGGAGCAGATGGCGTGGTAGCTGGTGGTGAGTCGACCGACATCATCACACTATGACCCTCCATGTTGACCTCTGACCTCAAATATACATTCAGGCTCTGCCTCCAGCAGGCTCCGCCTCCAGCAGGTCCACAACAATAAACACACCAATGAGAACAAAGAACTGATAATACTGACTATGACGGTTACGTGACATCATCAACTATCTAAGTGTTTCCTGTCAGGCGCCCCTCAGTCGGACCAGTCCTGGTCCTCGGGTTCAGAGTCCTCCTCTGATTCGCTGTACTCCACGGCGATGCGTCGCGACAGGATGGTGGCGACGTCGTTTCCCGTGGGCTCTCGTTTCTTGGCCTCCTCCTGCTCGCGCTGCTCCTGGACCTTCCTCAGCTGGATACCTGCAGACGGGGAGAGACCAGAACCTCAACGCCACGTCGGACCACAGGTCAGTACCACCGTGAGCACCGTGTGACAGCTGACCTCTGCGTATGGCGGCCAGCAGGTCGCTGCGGGCGTCGTTCGTCGGCACGTTGGCTCCGCCGGGAGCCTTCCTGCCGTCTGTCGTCGGGGGCAACGGGGGAGCGGCGGCGGCCGAGGGCGGGGCCTGGCCTCCGGGCCGGGACGGGGAGGGGACGTAGTTGGCTGGCGGAGGCGGCGGAGGGGAGGGGCTGTAGGGGCGGGACAGGACGGCGGCGCCACCTGGAGGACGAGACATTGATGAGCTGGCGGAAACATCACAGGTAGAACGTCTAAATGTGCGTTACCGTGGTTACCGGGAGCAGCTGCGGGGTGCGTTGCCATGGCAGCGGTGTTGGGGAACACCATCTGTCCCGTTGACGGCATGAGAGGGGGGGGCGGCGGCGGGGGGGCCGGAGGGATCTGATGGTCACTGAGGAGAGATGGAGGTCAAAGGTCAAACATGAGTCACTTGACACACTGCGTGTGCGTGTGCGTGTGCGTGTGCGTGTGTACTTGGCCTCCTTGGCAGCGTTGGTCCGTGCTCCGTTCTGCTCCGAGCCGGCGAGCGGCGGCTGGTGGAGATGATGCGGCTGGTTGCGGCCCAGTGAGTGTTGGCGGGCCGTTGCCGTGGCGACCACAGAGGATGCAGACGGGGGTCGGAGGGCGCGGTCCAACGACTGAGTCTGACCGCTTCCTGACACCGTCACATGATCCTTCCCATCATGCCCCTGGGTGTCATGGTGGGGGGGGAAGGAGAGGTCGTCTGACCTGGGGGGGAATTATAATAATATATTATTATATAACAATATACAGTCATTATTATTATTATTATTATTATTATTATTATTATTATTATTATAACAATAAGGAACATTTACAACACTGGTGTATTAATAATAATAATAATAATAATAATAATATTATTATTAATAATAATAATAATTATAATAATGATAATAACTTACTATTACTTATTGGACGGAATAATATCAATAATTATTATAATAATAATATTTAAAATAATAGTATTAATAATAATAATAATAATAGTGTACTATTACTTATTACACTGAATATTAATCTTAACAATAATAATAATAAGGTACCATTACTTATTAGACTGAATAATATTAATAATAATATAATAATAATAATAATAATAACAATAATAATAATAGTAGTAATAAGTTACCATTACTCATTACCCTGACCATCCAGCGGTTCCAACAGGACAGCCTACGATAGATGGAGACCTCTCTGGTCCCAGGATGACCTCAGACTGACCTTTGACCTCGGACTGATGAGACCGTGTTTACCTGTCAGGTGACATGGAGCCGTCGGAGGTGTGGTAAGGTGACGGCGTCACCCGAGCGTCGGGGCGGAGCTCCTTGTCGTACGCCATCAGGTTCCACTCCTGTCGCCTGTTCCGAGCTTTCCGAACCTTCACAGGAAGAACAACAACAGCCCTTCAAAATAAAAGGATGGATAATAATAAAGAGATGAGAACGGGGAGGAGGAACTGACCTTCTTCACCTCCCGTCCTGAAGACTCCTCCACATGCTTCTGCTCCTGGAACACAGAGATCATTGTGTTGTCATTCTGCTGCTGTCACACACACACACAGGAAGTGATGTCACAGATAAAGAGATGACCCACCTTCTGGCGTCTCTTCTCTTTGCGTTTGTTCTCGGTGGCCTGAAGCATCTTCTCCCGCCACAAGCTGAAGAAGTACGACGGGTCGGTGTAGAACTTCAGACCGTCCTTCTTATCGTCCCTTCACACACACAACAATCCTCCTATTACTAATAAAGCTCTAATTACTAATAAAGCTCTAATTACTACTAAAGCTCTAATTACTAATAAAGCTCTAGTTACTAATAAAGCTCTTATTACTAATAAAGCTCTAATTACTAATAAAGCTCTTATTACTAATAAAGCTCCTATTACTAATAAAGCTCTAATTACTAATAAAGCTCTTATTACTAATAAAGCTCAAATTACTAATAAAGCTCTTATTACTAATAAAGCTCTAATTACTAATAAAGCTCTAATTACTAATAAAGCTCTTATTACTAATAAAGCTCTAATTACTAATAAACCTCCTATTACTAATAAAGCTCTAATTACTAATAAAGCTCTAATTACTACTAAAGCTCTAATTACTAATAAAGCTCTAGTTACTAATAAAGCTCTTATTACTAATAAAGCTCTAATTACTAATAAAGCTCTTATTACTAATAAAGCTCCTATTACTAATAAAGCTCTAATTACTAATAAAGCTCTTATTACTAATAAAGCTCTAATTACTAATAAACCTCCTATTACTAATAAAGCTCTAATTACTAATAAAGCTCTTATTACTAATAAAGCTCTAATTACTAATAAAGCTCTAGTTACTAATAAAGCTCTTATTACTAATAAAGCTCTTATTACTAACAAAGCTCTAATTACTAATAAAGCTCTAATTACTAATAAAGCTCTTATTACTAATAAACCTCAAATTACTAATAAAGCTCTAATTACTAATAAAGCTCCTATTACTAATAAAGCTCTAATTACTAATAAAGCTCTTATTACTAATAAAGCTCTAATTACTAATAAAGCTCTTATTACTAATAAAGCTCAAATTACTAATAAAGCTCTAATTACTAATAAAGCTCTTATTACTAATAAAGCTCAAATTACTAATAAACCTCCTATTACTAATAAAGCTCTAATTACTAATAAAGCTCTAATTACTAATAAAGCTCTTATTACTAATAAAGCTCTTATTACTAATAAAGCTCTTATTACTAATAAAGCTCTTATTACTAATAAAGCTCTTATTACTAATAAAGCTCTAATTACTAATAAAGCTCTTATTACTAATAAAGCTCAAATTACTAATAAAGCTCTAATTACTAATAAAGCTCTTATTACTAATAAAGCTCTAATTACTAATAAAGCTCTAATTACTAATAAAGCTCTAATTACTAATAAAGCTCTTATTACTAATAAAGCTCAAATTACTAATAAAGCTCTAATTACTAATAAAGCTCTTATTACTAATAAAGCTCAAATTACTAATAAAGCTCTAATTACTAATAAAGCTCTTATTACTAATAAAGCTCTAATTACTAATAAAGCTCTTATTA
Source organism: Sebastes miniatus (assembly GCA_916701275.1). Lineage (NCBI taxonomy): Eukaryota > Metazoa > Chordata > Actinopteri > Perciformes > Sebastidae > Sebastes > Sebastes miniatus. Next base: position 326,755 of record CAKALS010000027.1, read on the forward strand.
CTAATAAAGCTCTAATTACTAATAAAGCTCAAATTACTAATAAAGCTCTAATTGCTAATAAAGCTCTTATTACTAATAAAGCTCTAATTGCTAATAAAGCTCTTATTACTAATAAAGCTCTAATTACTAATTACAGAAGTGACATGAGAGGGTGGAGCTATGTACATGTACAGGATGTTGAACTGACCTGTAAGGGGTCAGGATGTTAAACTGACCTGTAGGGGGTCAGGATGTTGAACTGACCTGTAGGGGGTCAGGATGTTGAACTGACCTGTAGGGGGTCAGGATGTTGAACTGACCTGTAGGGGGTCAGGATGTTGAACTGACCTGTAAGGGGTCAGGATGTTGAACTGACCTGTAAGGGGTCAGGATGCTGAACTGACCTGTAGGGGGTCAGGATGCTGAACTGACCTGTAGGGGGTCAGGATGTTGAGGGGTGGCGGTTTGTCGCAGCGTTGGTACATCTCCAGAACCGGGTTGAGGATGGAGCTCCGTGACACCACCTGCTGGTCCTGGATGGTGCTGCTCCTGAAAGCCTTCCTCATGTTGATGTCCTGCAGAGACACTAGACCACAAACAGTACTATTACTACGTAGTAGGACTACTAGTAGTAGTACTAGTAGGACTAGTAGTAGTAGTAGAAGTAGTAGTACTAGTAGGACTAGTAGTAGTAGTAGAAGTAGAAGTAGTACTAGTAGGACTAGAAGTAGTAGTAGAAATACTAGTAGTAGTAGTACTACTAGTAGTAGTAGTAGTAGTAGTAATACTAGTAGTAGTAGTAGTAGTAGTGTTAGTAGTAGTAGTAATATTAGTAGTAGTAGTACTTCTAGTAGTAGTAGTAGTAGTAGTAGTAGTAGTAGTAATAGTAGTAGTAGTAGAAATACTAGTAGTAGTAGTACTACTAGTAGTAGTAGTAGTAGTAGTAGTAATACTAGTAGTAGTAGTAGTAGTAGTGTTAGTAGTAGTAGTAATATTAGTAGTAGTAGTACTTCTAGTAGTAGTAGTAGTAGTAATAGTAATAGTAGTAGAAATACTAGTAGTAGTAGTACTACTAGTAGTAGTAGTAGTAGTAATACTAGTAGTAGTAGTAGTGTTAGTAGTAGTAGTAATATTAGTAGTAGTAGTACTTCTAGTAGTAGTAGTAGTAGTAGTAGTACTTCTAGTAGTAGTAGTAGTAGTAATACTAGTAGTAGTAGTAGTAGTAGTACTAGCAGTAGTAGTAATACTAGTAGTAGTAGTAGTAATACTAGTAGTAGTAGTAATTGTAGTAGTAATACTAGTAGTAGTAGTAATACTAGTAGTGGTAGTAGTAATACTAGTAGTAGTAGTAGTAATAGTAGTAGTAGTAGTACTATGACTAGTAGTAGGACTAGTAGTAGTAGTAGTAGTACTAGTAGTAGTAATACTAGTAGTAGTAGTAGTAGTAGTAGTAGTACTAGGACTAGTAGTACTAGGACTAGTACTAGGACTAGTATTAGTAGTAGTAGTAATACTAGTAGTAGTAGCTGTGGTCAGTTGCTGACTCACCTTCCTCCACGGTGGAGTCCAGCTGTGTGACCTTCACCGCCAGCAGGTCGACTCTCTCCTGCAGGTTGCTCATCCTCAGGTGGAAACCGTTGGCCTCCGTGAACAGCTCGCTGAAGATGTCCTCCGCATGGCGACCTGCACGCCATGACATCACAGGACACACAAACCAACCACATTCACCTGATCTGATCTGATCCGACTGATCTGATCTGATCTGATCTGATCTGATCTGATCTGATCTGACTGATCTGATCTGACTGATCTGATCTGATCTGATCTGACTGATCTGATCTGATCTGACTGATCTGATCTGATCTGACTGATATGACTGATCTAAGATGATCTGATCTGACTGATCTGATCTGATCTGATCCGACTGATCTGATCTGATCTGATCTGATCTGACTGAACTGATCTGATCTGACTGATCTGATCTGATCTGATCTGACTAAACTGATCTGATCTGACTGATCTGATCTGATCTGATCTGACTGAACTGATCTGATCTGACTGATCTGATCTGATCTGATCTGATCTGATCTGATCTGACTGAACTGAACTGATCTGATCTGACTGATCTGATCTGATGTGATCTGATCTGATCTGACTGAACTGATCTGATCTGACTGATCTGATCTGATCTGATCTGACTGATCTGATCTGACTGAACTGATCTGATCTGACTGATCTGATCTGATCTGATCTGACTGATCTGATCTGATCTGACTGATCTGATCTGACTGATCTAAGATGATCTGACTGATGTGATCTGATCTGACTGATCTGATCTGATCTGACTGATGTGATCTGACTGATCTGATCTGATCTGATCTGACTGATCTGATCTGATCTGCTCTGCAGCTGTTCTGAGATCAGATTCCAGTCTGAACTCTAGTGTTCTGGGTTCTGTAGTCCAGACTGAGACTGTGTTGTAGTTCATGGTGTTCAGGTGTCACTCACTGAGTCCTCCCAGCTGTTTGATGACGGCGGCCAGCGTGCTGTTGGTGACACACTCCAGCTCACTGACGACGCCATCAGGCAGAGCGCAGCGACACAAATACCTGGGTTCAATGATCCGCTTCACCAACGGCATGGCTCACCTGGAGAGAGGGGAGGGGGTCACATGACATGGTCTCAGATGAAGAGCACTGATACTTGGCCTCTATTCAGCCCTACCTGTCTCCATGGCAACAGCCGGTTGAGGTCAGGTGAGAGGTGAAGCCCTGCCCCTTCCTGTGACCACCATGGGACCTTATAGTGGTATGGTAACCATAGAAACCAGCCCCCTCTCCCTAACCAGTGGTAACCATAGAAACCACCCCTCCTCCCTAACCAGTGGTAACCATAGAAACCACCCCTCCTCCCTAACCACTGGTAACCATAGAAACCACCCCTCCTCCCTAACCAGTGTTAACCATAGAAACCACCCCTCCTCCCTAACCACTGGTAACCATAGAAACCACCCCTCCTCCCTAACCAGTTGTAACCTGAACAGGGCCGTAATACCAGGTGTGAACATGACGTTAATACCAGGTGTGAACATGACGTTAATACCAGGTGTGAACATGACGTTAATACCAGGTGTGAACATGACGTTAATACCAGGTGTGAACAGGGCCGTAATACCAGGTGTGAACATGACGTTAATACCAGGTGTGAACATGACGTTAATACCAGGTGTGAACATGATGTTAATACCAGGTGTGAACATGATGTTAATACCAGGTGTGAACATTACGTTAATACCAGGTGTTAACATGACGTTAATACCAGGTGTAAACATGACGTTAATACCAGGTGTGCACATGACGTTAATACCAGGTGTGAACAGGGCCGTAATACCAGGTGTGAACATGACGTTAATACCAGGTGTGAACATAACGTTAATACCAGGTGTGAACATGATGTTAATACCAGGTGTGAACATGATGTTAATACCAGGTGTGCACATGACGTTAATACCAGGTGTGAACATGATGTTAATACCAGGTGTGAACATGACGTTAATACCAGGTGTGAACAGGGCCGTAATACCAGGTGTGAACATGACGTTAATACCAGGTGTGAACATGACGTTAATACCAGGTGTGAACATGAAGTTAATACCAGGCGTGAACATGACGTTAATTCCAGGTGTGAACAGGGCCGTAATACCAGGTGTTAACATTACGTTAATACCAGGTGTGAACATGACGTTAATATCAGGTGTGAACAGGGCCTTAATACCAGGTGTGAACATGATGTTAATACCAGGTGTGAACATGACGTTAATACCAGGTGTGAACATGATGTTAATACCAGGTGTGAACATGACGTTAATACCAGGTGTGAACATGACGTTAATATCAGGTGTGAACAGGGCCTTAATACCAGGTGTGAACATGATGTTAATACCAGGTGTTAACATGACGTTAATACCAGGTGTTAACATGACGTTAATACCAGGTGTGAACATGACGTTAATACCAGGTGTGAACATGACGTTAATACCAGGTGTGAACATGACGTTAATACCAGGTGTGAACATGACGTTAATACCAGGTGTGAACATGACGTTAATACCAGGTGTGAACATGACGTTAATACCAGGTGTGAACATGACGTTAATATCAGGTGTGAACATGAAGTTAATATCAGGTGTGAACATGACGTTAATACCAGGTGTGAACATGACGTTAATACCAGGTGTGAACATGACGTTAATACCAGGTGTGAACATGACGTTAATATCAGATGTGAACAGGGCCTTAATGCCCACACCTGTCTCACATCTGGTCTACTGTCTGACCAGAGAGAGGAGTCCAGATCTTCATTAACCGGTAACCACACGCACGCACGCACGCACGCACTCACACACACTATCAGAAGCTGGTTGCATTACGTCATGCAGTCATTTCAGCACAGCGTGTGTGTGTGTGTGTGTGTGTGTGTGTGTGCGTGCGTGCGTGTGTGTGTGTGCGTGCGTGCGTGTGTGTGTTATGGTCTGTACGGTCTGATCGCTCATGACGTCATCACCGGGACCGGATGACTGACAGGTCAGTGATCAGAGAGACCGTCGCGAGCCGCGGATCGATGGATAACACGTCAGAGACTCACCTCCGGTAGTAGCCCCGGTAGCTCCGGTTATAGTCCCAGTAGTAGCACCGTCAGTAGCTCCGGTACCTCCGGTAGTAGCTCCGGTTATAGCTCCGGTACCCCCAGTAGTAGCCCCGGTAGTAGCTCCGGTGTCCGGTTCGTCCTGCTGAGGCTCCTCCGTCTCAGAGCAGCGAGCAGCGACTCTTCACATCCTCTGACCAGGAATGATGAGGAGGAGACGACGAAGACTCATCGGAGCTGCTCGGCTCCTTCCGGACAACTTCGGCCGGTTGCTACATGATTATATATACACATGTATATATACACATGTGTATATAAACACATGTGTATATATACACATATATACTGTATATAGAATTTGGACTTTTATTGTGAAAATAGAGGAAGTCAAGATTTTTCTGAAAATAATAAATTAATAAAATAAAATAATAAAATAATTAGATAAAATAATACAATAATTAGATAAAATAATAAAATTATTAGATAAAATAAAATAATATAATAATTAGATCAAATAAAAAAAAAAGATAAAATAAAATAATGAGATAAAATAATTAAATAATTAGATAAAATAATAACAAAATTATAAAATAATAAGATAAAATTATAAAATAAAATAATTAGATATAATAAAATAATATAATAATTAGATAAAATAATAAAATTATTAGATAGAATAAAATAATATAATAATTAGATAAAATAAAAAAAAGATAAAACAATTAGGTAAAATAAAATAATAAAATAATAGGATTTATGCAGATGTGTCCAGATGAGCAGTTTTATTATTAATATTCATGACCATGTTAATGTAAAACAGTTTTAGTTGTGTTATTGCTGAAGGTGAGTCATCAGAGCCCAGCTGGACCCGGTGGGTCACTGTTGCCCGGCTGGACCCGGTGGGTCACCGTTGCCCGGCTTGACCCTGTGGGTCACCGGAGCCCGGCTGGACCCGGTGGGTCACCGGAGCCCGGCTGGACCCGGTGGGTCATCAGAGCCTGTCACACTCAAACTCAGGGCCGGTCTCAGAGGGGCGGGGCATGTCGATGTAGAACACTTCGTTGTTGACGGGCGGCGGCGTGCAGGGCGGGCTTCTCGTCCCACAGTCCGGGCCGGGGGCAGCGCCGGGGGGGGCGGCCGGGTCGGGCCGGGTCCCAGGCGCGTACTTCTTCTCCGCCCGGTTCAGAGGAACTCTGAGTCGGCCGTGGGCGTCGGCCTTCGGCCTGAAGCGCTTCAGCCTGACGGTGTCTTTGGCGTCGCGGGTGCAGGGCAGCAGGACGGACACGTCTTTGCGGAACTTGGAGCTGAGACCGAAGTAGATGAGCGGGTTGTAGAAGCTGGCGGACTTGGCGAAGAGGCGGGTGAAGATGCTGGTGAGGTTGGGCACGTGGAAGCCCCAGGCAGACCACATGGACACCACGGCGTAGGGAGACCACGCCAGGATGAAGGCGGTACAGATCACTATGGAAACCTGGAGGAGACACATGATGGAACCAATCAGAAGCTTCGAGGGAGTCCTGATCCGGTCACTCATGGGGGGGGGGAGCTGTGAAATACCTCCAACATGAAGCCTAGAGGACCTGGTGAGGTGTGACTAGAGGACCTGGTGAGGTATGACTAGAGGACCTGGTGAGGTGTGACTGGAGGACCTGGTGAGGTGTGACTAGAGGACTTGGTTAGGTGTGACTAGAGGACTAGGTGAGGTGTGACTAGAGGACCTAGTGAGGTCTGACTAGAGGACCTGGTGAGGTGTGACTAGAGGACTTGGTGAGGACTGACTAGAGGACCTGGTGAGGACTGACTAGAGGACTTGGTGAGGTCTGACTAGAGGACCTGGTGAGGTGTGACTAAGAACTTGGTGAGGTGTGACTAGAGGACCAGGTGAGGTGTGACTAGAGGACTTGGTGAGATGTGACTAGAGGATCTAGTGAGGTCTGACTATAGGACCTGGTGAGGTGTGACTAGAGAACTTGGTGAGGTGTGACTGGAGGACTTGGTGAGGTGTGACTAGAGGACCTGGTGAGGTGTGACTGGAGGACTTGGTGAGGTGTGACTAGAGGACTTGGTGAGGTCTGACTAGAGGACTTGGTGAGATGTGACTAGAGGACCTGGTGAGGTGTGATTAGAGGACCTGGTGAGGTGTGACTGGAGGACTTGGTGAGGTGTGACTAGAGGACCTGGTGAGGTGTGACTGGAGGACTTGGTGAGGTGTGACTAGAGGACTTGGTGAGGTGTGACTAGAGGACCTGGTGAGGTGTGACTAGAGGACTTGGTGAGGGGTTACTAGAGGACCTGGTGAGGTGTGACTAGAGGACCTGGTGAGGTGTGACTAGAGGACCTGGTGAGGTGTGACTAGAGGACTTGGTGAGATGTGACTAGAGGACCTGGTGAGGTGTGACTAGAGGACTTGGTGAGGGGTGACTAGAGGACTTGGTGAGGTGTGACTAGAGGACTTGGTGAGATGTGACTAGAGGACCTGGTGAGGTGTGACTAGAGGACTTGGTGAGGGGTTACTAGAGGACCTGGTGAGGTGTGACTAGAGGACCTGGTGAGGTGTGACTAGAGGACCTGGTGAGGTGTGACTAGAGGACTTGGTGAGATGTGACTAGAGGACCTGGTGAGGTGTGACTAGAGGACTTGGTGAGGGGTGACTAGAGGACTTGGTGAGTTGTGACTAGAGGACCTGGTGAGGTGTGACTAGAGGACCTGGTGAGGTGTGACTAGAGGACCTGGTGAGGTGTGACTAGAGGACTTGGTGAGGGGTGACTAGAGGACTTGGTGAGTTGTGACTAGAGGACCTGGTGAGGTGTGACTAGAGGACCTGGTGAGGTGTGACTAGAGGACCTGGTGAGGTGTGACTAGAGGACTTGGTGAGGGGTGACTAGAGGACTTGGTGAGTTGTGACTAGAGGACTTGGTGAGGGGTGACTAGAGGACTTGGTGAGTTGTGACTAGAGGATCTGGTGAGGTGTGACTAGAGGACCTGGTGAGTTGTGACTAGAGGACCTGGTGAGGTGTGACTAGAGGACCTAGTGAGGTGTGACTAGAGCAGTGTGTTCTCACTATGGTGACGTCTCGCTCCATCTTCCTCTGGCGGTCGGTGAGGTCGCCGGCAGCCGACAGAGCGTTGCCTCTCTTCACCGTGTTGATGATGGAGACGTAGCAGAAGAGCATGACGAGCACCGGGACGAAGAAGCAGAAGACGAAGATGGAGATGATGAAGGACCTGGAGGCGCTGGAGTAGCCCGCTTTGGCCCAGTCGATCTCACAGGTTCCGTACCCACGGTCTGCAAGGGTCAGAGGTCAGGGGTCAGGGGTCAGAGGTTAGGTCAGTAACGGCACAGTTTGAAACAGACTCTTATTTTGGCGGTTTCCTGCCTTTGTAGCTCCCCCAGCCGAGCAGCGGCGCTCCGGACCAGAATCCAGCTGTGATCCAGATGAGCAGCAGACAGACGGAGACGCTGGTCCTGCTGATGTGACGAGCTGACACAAAAACACACACTCTGATCTACACACATGACACTCTTTTATATCTCACACTTCACTCTGACTCATCTAGTGACGACCTCTGGAGCTCAAAGGTCAACCTCCGGGTCTGAACCTGCATCCTGTCTACCAGCCAGCAGGGGGGGAGGGGGGGACTCCTCTACCAGCCAGCAGGGGGGGGGGGTGACTCCTCTACCAGCCAGCAGGGGGGAGGGGGGGTTGACTCCTCTACCAGCCAGCATGTTTACATTGTAAACATTGTAAACATGAGTTCATGTTCTCAATCTCTAGTTTCAAGTTCTAGTTTGAGAGGGATGACATCATCATAATATCGTAAACCATAATAACGTGGACCCTGCAGGGTCTGACCTCTGACCTCTGGTGGGGTGACAGCCTTTAATGTAGCGGGTGATGCTGATCACCGTCAGCGTGTTGATGCTGCTCAGACCGAACAGCAGCGTGAAGAACCCGTCCACCTGGAGGAGACAGGACAGGTTACAGGTGTGGACAGGTTACAGGTTTGGACAGGTTACAGGTGTGGACAAGTAACAGCTGTTGACAGGTTACAGCTGTGGACGGGTTACAGGTGTGGACAGGTTACAGGTGTGGACAGGTTAGAGCTGTGGACAGGTTAGAACTGTGGACAGGCTAAAGGTTTGGACAGGTAACAGGTGTGGACAAGTTATAGGTGTGGACAAGTTACAGGTGTGGACAGGTTCAGTCCTTCATAACAACACAAGGAAAGTATTTTCCAGTCTCAGATATTACTCAGGTGAGTCTTAGATATGTTTCAGATATGTCTCAGATATATCTCAGGTGTGTCTCAGGTGAGTCTCAGGTGTGTCTCAGTTGAGCCTCAGGTGAGTCTCAGATATGTCTCATGTGTGTCTCAGGTGAGTCTCAGGTGAGTCTCAGGTGTGTCTCAGGTGAGTCTCAGGTGAGTCTCAGGTGTGTCTCAGGTGAGTCTCAGGAGAGTTTCAGATATGTCTCAGGTGAGTCTCAGGTGTGTCTCAGGTGAGTCTCAGGTGTGTCTCAGGTGAGTCTCAGGAGAGTTTCAGATATGTCTCAGGTGTGTCTCAGGTGAGTCTCAGATATGTCTCAGGTGAGTCTCAGATATGTCTCAGGTGTGTCCCAGGTGAGTCTCAGGAGAGTTTCAGATATGTCTCAGGTGTGTCTCAGGTGAGTCTCAGATGTGTCTCAGGTGAGTCTCAGGTGAGTCTCAGGTGTGTCTCAGGTGAGTCTCAGATATGTCTCAGGTATGTCGCAGGTGAGTCTCAGTTATGTTTCAGATATGTTTCAGATATGTCTCAGGTGTGTCTCAGGTGTGTCTCAGGTGAGTCTCAGATATGTTTCAGATATGCCTCAGGTGAGTCTCAGATATGTCTCAGGTGAGTTTCAGATATGTTTCAGGTGTGTCTCAGGTGAGCCTCAGATGTGTCTCAGGTGACTCTCAGGTGAATCTCCGGTGAGTCTCAGGTGAGTTTCAGGTGAGTCTCAGGTGTGTCTCAGATTTGTCTCATGTGAGTCTCAGGTGTGTCTCAGGTGTGTCTCAGGTGAGTCTCAGATATGTTTCAGATATGCCTCAGGTGAGTCTCAGGTGAGTCTCAGATATGTCTCAGGTGTGTCTCAGGTGAGTCTCAGGTGTGTCTCAGGTGAGTCGCAGATATGTTTCAGATATGTCTCAGGTGAGTCTCAGATATGTCTCAGGTGAGTCTCAGGTGTGTCTCAGGTGAGTCTCAGGTGTGTCTCAGGTGAGTCTCAGGTGAGTTTCAGATATGTCACAGGTGAGTCTCAGGTGAGTCTCAGATATGTTTCGGATATGCCTCAGGTGAGTCTCAGGTGAGTTTCAGATATGTCTCAGGTGAGTCTCAGATATGTTTCGGATATGCCTCAGGTGAGTCTCAGGTGTGTCTCAGGTGAGTCTCAGGTGAGTTTCAGATATGTCTCAGGTGTGTCTCAGGTGAGTCTCAGATATGTTTCGGATATGCCTCAGGTGAGTCTCAGGTGTGTCTCAGATGAGTCTCAGGTGAGTTTCAGATATGTTTCAGGTGTGTCTCAGGTGAGTTTCAGATATGTCTCAGGTGAGTCTCAGGTGAGTCTCAGGTGTGTCTCAGGTGAGTCTCAGATATGTTTCGGATATGCCTCAGGTGAGTCTCAGGTGTGTCTCAGGTGAGTCGCAGATATGTTTCAGATATGTCTCAGGTGTGTCTCAGGTGATTCTCAGGTGAGTCTCAGATATGTCTCAGGTGAGTCTCAGGTGTGTCTCAGGTGAGTCTCAGATATGTTTCAGGTCAGTCTCAGATATGTTTCAGATATGCCTCAGGTGAGTTTCAGGTGTGTTTCAGATATGTCTCAGGTGAGTCTCAGATATGTCTCAGGTGAGTCTCAGATATATCTCAGGTGAGTCTCAGGTGTGTCTCAGATATGTTTCAGATATGCCTCAGGTGAGTCTCAGGTGAGTCTCAGATATGTCTCAGGTGAGTTTCAGATATGTTTCAGGTGTGTCTCAGGTGAGCCTCAGATGTGTCTCAGGTGACTCTCAGGTGAATCTCCGGTGAGTCTCAGGTGAGTTTCAGGTGAGTCTCAGGTGTGTCTCAGATTTGTCTCATGTGAGTCTCAGGTGTGTCTCAGGTGACTCTCAGGTGACTCTCAGATGTGTCTCAGATGACTTTCAGGTGAGTCCCAGGTGTGTCTCAGGTGAGTCTCAGGTGAGTCTCAGATATGTCTCAGGGTGTGTTTCAGATATGTTTCAGGTGTGTCTCAGGTGACTCTCAGGTGAATCTCAGGTGAGTCTCAGGTGAGTCTCAGTTGTGTCTCAGATATGTCTCAGGTGAGTTTCAGGTGAGTCTCAGGTGTGTTTCAGGTGTGTTCCAGGTGACTCTCAGGTGAGTCTCAGATGTGTTTCAGGTGACTCTCAGGTGATTCTCAGGTGACTCTCAGATGTGTCTCAGATGACTTTCAGGTGAGTCTCAGGTGTGTCCCAGGTGTGCTTCAGATGAGTCTCAGGTGTGTCTCAGGTGAGTCTCAGATATGCCTCAGGTGAGTCTCAGATATGTCTCAGATATGTCTCAGGGTGAGTTTCAGATATGTTTCAGGTGTGTCTCAGGTGTGTCTCAGGTGAGCCTCAGATGTGTCTCAGGTGACTCTCAGGTGAATCTCAGGTGAGTCTCAGGTGAGTCTCAGTTGTGTCTCAGATATGTCTCAGGTGAGTTTCAGGTGAGTCTCAGGTGTGTCTCAGATTTGTCTCATGTGAGTCTCAGGTGTGTTTCAGGTGTGTCCCAGGTGACTCTCAGGTGAGTCTCAGATGACTTTCAGGTGAGTCTCAGGTGTGTCCCAGGTGTGTCCCAGGTGTGCTTCAGATGAGTCTCAGGTGTGTCTCAGGTGTGTCTCAGGTGTGTCTCAGGTGAGTCTCAGATATGTCTCAGGTGAGTCTAAGGGGGGTCTCAGGTGAGTCTCAGGTGAGTCTCAGGTAAGTCACAGATATGTTTCAGATATGTCTCAGGTGAGTCTCAGATATATCTCAGGTGAGTCTCAGATATGTCTCAGGTGCGTCTCAGGTGAGTCTCAGGTGAGTCTCAGATACAGTGGAGGAAATAAGTATTTGATCCCTTGCCGATTTTGTAAGTTTGCCCACTGACAAAGAAAAGAACGGTCTATAATTTTAATGGTAGGTTTATTTTAACAGTGAGAGACAGAATATAAAAAAAAAATCCAGAAAATCACATCATATAAAAGTTATAAATTGATTTGTATTTTATTGTGGGAAATAAGTATTTGATCCCCTAGCAACCAGCAAGAATTCTGGCCCCCACAGACCGGTTAGATTAGTCCTCTCGCTTTAAGAAAGTACTCCGAATCTCAACTCGTGACCTGTATAAAAGACACCTGTCTCAATTCATTACCTGTATAAAAGACACCTGTCCACAATCAGATCCCAACCTCTCCACCATGGGCAAGACCAAAGGGCTGTCTAAGGACGTCAGGGACAAGATTGTAAACCTGCACAAGGCTGGAATGGGCTACAAGACCATCGGCAAGCAGCTTGGTGAGAAGGAGACAACTGTTGGTGCCATTATTAGGAAATGGAAGAAACACAAAATGACCATCAATCGCCCTCGGTCTGGGGCTCCACGCAAGATCTCGTCTTGTGGGGTATCGATGATCATGAGAAAGGTGAGGGATCAGCCCAGAACTACATGGGAGGAACTTCTTAATGATCTCAAGACAGCTGGGACCACAATCACCAAGAAAACCATTGGTAACACACTACGCCGTAATGGATTAAAATCCTGCAGCGCCCGCAATGTCCCCCTGCTCAAGAAGGAACATGTACAGGCCCGTCTGTTTGCCAATGAACACCTGAATGATTCAGAGAAGGCTTGGGAGAAGGTGATGTGGTCAGATGAGACCAAAATCGAGCTCTTTGGCATCAACTCGACTCGCCGTGTTTGGAGGAAGAGAAATGCTGACTATAACCCCAAGAACACCATCCCCACCGTCAAGCATGGAGGTGGAAACATTATGCTTTGGGGGTGTTTCTCTGCTACGGGGACAGGACGACTTCACCGCATCGAAGGGAGGATGGACGGGGCCATGTACCGGGAAATGTTGGGCGACAACCTCCCTCCCTCAGCCAGGACACTGAAAATGGGTCGTGGATGGGTCTTCCAGCACGACAATGACCCAAAACATACGGCCAAGGCAGCAAAGGAGTGGCTCAAGAAGAAGCACATTAAGGTCATGGAGTGGCGTGGCCAGTCTCCAGACCTAAACTCCATAGAAAATCTATGGAGGGAGCTGAAGCTTCGAGTTGCCAAGCGACAGCCTCAAAACCTCAAGGATTTGGAGATGATCTGTAAAGAGGAGTGGACCAAAATCCCTCCTGAGATGTGCACAAACCTGGTGACCAACTACAAGAAACGTCTGACCTCTGTGCTTACCAACAACGGTTCTCCAAGTACTGAGTCATGTTTTGCTAGGGGATCAAATACTTATTTCCCACAATCAAATGCAAATCAATTTATAACTTTTATATGATGTGATTTTCTGGATTTTTTTTTTTATATTCTGTCTCTCACTGTTAAAATAAACCTACCATTAAAATTATAGACCGTTCTTTTCTTTGTCAGGGCAAACTTACAAAATCACCAAGGGATCAAATACTTATTTCCTCCACTGTATGTCTCAGGTGTGTCTCAGGTGTGTCTCAGGTGTGTCTCAGGTGTGTCTCAGATATGTCTCAGGTGTGTCTCAGGTGTGTCTCAGGTGAGTCCCAGATGAGTCTCAGGTGTGTCTCAGGTGACTCTCAGATGTGTCTCAGATATGTCTCAGGTGTGTCTCAGGTGTGTCTCAGGTGTGTCTCAGGTGACCTTCAGGTGTGTCTCAGATGAGTCTCATGTTTGTCTCAGGTGAGTCTCAGGTGTGTCTTGTGTGTGTCAGGTGTGTCTTGTGTGTGTCAGGTGAGTCTCAGGTGTGTCTCAGATCTGTCTCAGGTGTGTCTCAGATGTGTCTCAGGTACCTGGCAGGTCCAGATGGAGGAGATGAGGTAGTCGCTGTCCTGGAAGACGTTAAAGATCTCGATGATGCCTCTGGAGTATCCGAACACGGAGATGCTGGCGTCGGAGACGGCGAGGTTAAAGGTCAGGTAGTCACTGGGCTGCAGGACGGCTCTCTGTCTGTAGAGGACGAAGAGGACGATGCTGTTTCCAAACCAGGACAACCACCCTGAATGCACCACAGAGACACACCGTCAGGTACACTGAGGACAGAGACACTGAGAGGACACTGAGAGGACACTGAGAGGACGGAGACACTGAGAGGACACATGGAGACACTGAGAGGACAGAGACACTGAGAGGACACACACACTGAGAGGGCACACACACTGAGAGGATAGAGACACTAAGAGGACACATGGAGACACTGAGAGGACACACACACTGAGAGGACACATGGAGACACTGAGAGGACACATGGAGACACTGAGAGGACACACACACTGAGAGGACACACACACTGAGAGGGCACACACACTGAGAGGACACATGAAGACACTGAGAGGACACAAAGACCGAGAGGACACAGACACTGAGAAGACACACACACTGAGAGGACACATGGAGACACTGAGAGGACACAGACACTGAGAAGACACATGGAGACACTGAGATGACACAGACACTGAGAAGACACATGGAGACACTGAGAGGACACACACACTGAGAGGACACAGACACTGAGAGGACACATGGAGACACTGAGAGGACACAAACACTGAGAGGACACATGGAGACACTGAGAGGACACAGACACTGAGATGACACATGGAGACACTGAGAGGACACATGGAGACACTAAGAGGACACAGACACTGAGAGGACACATGGAGACACTGAGATGACACAGACACTGAGAGGACACACACACTGAGAGGACACATGGAGACACTGAGAGGACACACACACTGAGAGGACACATGGAGACACTAAGAGGACACATCATGACACTGAGAGGACACAGACACTGAGAGGACACAGACACTGAGAAGACACATGGAGACACTGAGAGGACACACACACTGAGAGGACACAGACACTGAGAGGACACATGGAGACACTAAGAGGACACAGACACTGAGAGGACACATGGAGACACTGAGATGACACATGGAGACACTAAGAGGACACAGACACTGAGAGGACACATGGAGACACTGAGATGACACAGACACTGAGAGGACACACACACTGAGAGGACACATGGAGACACTGAGAGGACACACACACTGAGAGGACACAGACACAGAGAGGACACAGACACTGAGAGGACACACACACTGAGAGGACACAGACACTGAGGACACACACACTGAGAGGACACATGGAGACACTGAGAGGACACACACACACACACACACACTGAGAGGACGAATGAAGACACTGAGAGGACACACACACTGAGAGGACACATGAAGACACTGAGAGGACACAGACACAGAGAGGACACAGACACTGAGAGGACACATGGAGACACTGAGAGGACACACACACACACACACACACACTGAGAGGACGAATGAAGACACTGAGAGGACACACACACTGAGAGGACACATACACTGAGAGGACACACACACTGAGAGGACACAGACACTGAGACGACACAAACACCGAGATGACACAGACACTGAGAGGACACACACACTGAGAGGACACATGGAGACACTGAGAGGACACAGACACTGAGAGGACACATGGAGACACTGAGAGGACACAGACACTGAGAGGACACATGGAGACACTGAGAGGACACATGGAGACACTGAGAGGACACAGACACTGAGAGGACACACACACTGAGAGGACACAGACACAGAGAGGACACAGACACTGAGAGTACACACACACACACTGAGAGGACACATGGAGACACTGAGAGGACACAGACACTGAGAGGACACACACATTGAGAGGACACAGACACAGAGAGGACACACACACTGAGGACACATGGAGACACTGAGAGGACACACACACACACACACACACACACACACACACACTGAGAGGACGAATGAAGACACTGAGAGGACACATGAAGACACTGAGAGGACACAAACACCAAGAGGACACAGACACTGAGAGGACACATGGAGACATTGAGAGGACACACACACACACACACACACACACACACACACACACTGAGAGGACACATGGAGACACTGAGAGGACACATGGAGACATTGAGAGGACATTGAGAGGACACAGACACTGAGAGGACACATGGAGACACTGAGAGGACATTGAGAGGACACATGGAGACACTGAGAGGACAGAGACACTGAGAGGACACTGAGAGGACACATGGAGACAGCACTACTAAACATGGGGATATTGGACGTCTTGTCTGTCTTCTTACATCTGGTGTCTCTCACCCACCCAGCAGCAGCAGGTAGACTCCGATGATGGTCTCTCCCTGGTCGGATAGAGGCGGGTCCCGCCCCCCCCCCAGAACCAGACCTAGGCTGTGGTTCCTCCAGGCTGCAGAGCTGAGGGACATGTTGCTGCTGAGACACTGAGCGTCTCTGAGGGACAACAGGAAGTCTCCCTGTCACTAATCTCAGGTAAATATAGACACCTGATCCGGTTCAGCTGGTTCAGCTGGTTCAGCTCAGCAGCAGGTGGTCTGGCACCAGACCAGAGCACCACAGGGACCAGGTTTGAGGTCAGAGGTCAGGGGTCAGAGCTTAGAGAGCAGGCCTCTGATTGGCTGATTAATCCATGATGTCATGAACACTGACTGTCCTCTGTTGACCTGACTCTATACACAAGTACTTCATACCTCTACTGTATATATATATATATATATATATATATATATACTTCTACTGTATCTACTGTACTACACTCATCTAATTTTATATATATATATATATATATATATATATATATATATATATAATTGAACCCATGTGTGATAGAAGATGGTCCATGGTTACCATGATAACCGTGGTAACCATGGTAACCTGCTGGCCTCTTCTCTACAACGTGTTTGTAGTTCTTCCGGTCTGTAGTTCTTTGACCATATAAGGAGCGGCAGCGCCGTCAGAGGAAAGTAGTCCCTCCTGCGTGTCCCAATGAACACGGTGCCTTTTGGTATCACTGCGCTCAACCTGCTTTAACCTCACAGCTTTCCTACATCCGGTCCCGTAGAACAGGTGAGTGACCGGTGTCTGATCACCTGTGAGATGTTTTATAGAAGGAGAGTGAATATAGAGCCCAGAGGGTGGAGGACTATCTTCACACAGCGGATGGATATCAGCAGATGCTGCTCGTCATGTCCTTATATAGAGCGGAGTGATACGGGGGGCCGGGCCTCGTTACGGTTCAAAAACAACTTTAATCACTTTAATCACTAGATGTTGATCAGATACTAATACTACTACTACTGTGTACTCTGTGTACTCCAGATGTTGATCAGATACTAATACTACTACTACTGTGTACTCTGTGTACTCTGTGTACTCCAGATGTTGATCAGATACTAATACTACTACTACTGTGTACTCTGTGTACTCTGTGTACTCCAGATGTTGATCAGATACTAATACTACTACTACTGTGTACTCTGTGTACTCCAGATGTTGATCAGATACTAATACTACTACTACTACTACTTCTGTGTACTCTGTGTACTCCAGATGTTGATCAGATACTAATACTACTACTACTGTGTACTCTGTGTACTCCAGATGTTGATCAGATACTAATACTACTACTACTGTGTACTCTGTGTACTCCAGATGTTGATCAGATACTAACACTACTACTACTACTACTGTGTACTCTGTGTACTCCAGATGGTGATCAGATACTAATACTACTACTACTACTACTGTGTACTCTGTGTACTCCAGATGTTGATCAGATACTAATACTACTACTACTGTGTACTCTGTGTACTCCAGATGTTGATCAGATACTAACACTACTACTACTACTACTGTGTACTCTGTGTACTCCAGATGGTGATCAGATACTAATACTACTACTACTACTACTGTGTACTCTGTGTACTCCAGATGTTGATCAGATACTAATACTAATACTACTACTACTGTGTACTCTGTGTACTCTGTGTACTCCAGATGTTGATCAGATACTAATACTAATACTACTACTACTACTACTACTGTGTACTCTGTGTACTCCAGATGTTGATCAGATACTAATACTACTACTACTACTACTGTGTACTCTGTGTACTCCAGATGTTGATCAGATACTAATACTACTACTACTGTGTACTCTGTGTACTCCAGATGTTGATCAGATACTACTACTACTACTACTACTACTACTTCTGTGTACTCTGTGTACTCCAGATGTTGATCAGATACTAATACTAATACTACTGTGTACTCTGTGTACTCTGTACTCCAGATGTTGATCAGATACTAATACTACTACTACTACTACTGTGTACTCTGTGTACTCCAGATGTTGATCAGATACTAATACTACTACTACTACTGTGTACTCTGTGTACTCCAGATGTTGATCAGATACTAATACTACTACTACTACTACTGTGTACTCTGTGTACTCCAGATGTTGATCAGATACTAACACTACTACTACTACTACTGTGTACTCTGTGTACTCCAGATGTTGATCAGATACTAATACTAATACTACTACTACTGTGTACTCGGTGTACTCCAGATGTTGATCAGATACTAATACTAATACTACTACTACTACTACTACTGTGTACTCTGTGTACTCCAGATGTTGATCAGATACTAATACTACTACTACTACTACTGTGTACTCTGTGTACTCCAGATGTTGATCAGATACTAATACTACTACTACTGTGTACTCTGTGTACTCCAGATGTTGATCAGATACTAATACTACTACTACTGTGTACTCTGTGTACTCCAGATGTTGATCAGATACTAACACTACTACTACTACTACTGTGTACTCTGTGTACTCCAGATGGTGATCAGATACTAATACTACTACTACTACTACTGTGTACTCTGTGTACTCCAGATGTTGATCAGATACTACTACTAATACTACTACTACTGTGTACTCTGTGTACTCCAGATGTTGATCAGATACTAATACTAATACTACTACTACTACTACTACTGTGTACTCTGTGTACTCCAGATGTTGATCAGATACTAATACTACTACTACTACTACTGTGTACTCTGTGTACTCCAGATGTTGATCAGATACTAATACTACTACTACTGTGTACTGTGTACTCCAGATGTTGATCAGATACTAATACTACTACTACTGTGTACTCTGTGTACTCCAGATGTTGATCAGATACTAATACTACTACTACTGTGTACTCTGTGTACTCCAGATGTTGATCAGATACTAACACTACTACTACTACTACTGTGTACTCTGTGTACTCCAGATGTTGATCAGATACTAATACTACTACTACTGTGTACTCTGTGTACTCTGTGTACTCCAGATGTTGATCAGATACTAATACTACTACTACTACTACTGTGTACTCTGTGTACTCCAGATGTTGATCAGATACTAACACTACTACTACTACTACTGTGTACTCTGTACTCCAGATGTTGATCAGATACTAATACTAATACTACTACTACTGTGTACTCTGTGTACTCCAGATGTTGATCAGATACTAATACTACTACTACTACTACTGTGTACTCTGTACTCCAGATGTTGATCAGATACTAATACTACTACTACTGTGTACTCTGTGTACTCCAGATGTTGATCAGATACTAATACTACTACTACTACTACTGTGTACTCTGTGTACTCCAGATGTTGATCAGATACTACTACTACTACTACTGTGTACTCTGTGTACTCCATATGTTGATCAGATACTAATACTACTACTACTGTGTACTCTGTGTACTCCAGATGTTGATCAGATACTAATACTACTACTACTGTGTACTCTGTGTACTCCAGATGTTGATCAGATACTAATACTACTACTACTGTGTACTCTGTGTACTCCAGATGTTGATCAGATACTAACACTACTACTACTACTACTGTGTACTCTGTGTACTCCAGATGTTGATCAGATACTAATACTACTACTACTGTGTACTGTGTACTCCAGATGTTGATCAGATACTAATACTACTACTACTGTGTACTCTGTGTACTCCAGATGTTGATCAGATACTAATACTACTACTACTGTGTACTCTGTGTACTCCAGATGTTGATCAGATACTAACACTACTACTACTACTACTGTGTACTCTGTGTACTCCAGATGTTGATCAGATACTAATACTACTACTACTGTGTACTCTGTGTACTCCAGATGTTGATCAGATACTAATACTACTACTACTGTGTACTCTGTGTACTCCAGATGTTGATCAGATACTAATACTACTACTACTACTACTGTGTACTCTGTGTACTCCAGATGTTGATCAGATACTAATACTACTACTACTACTACTGTGTACTCTGTGTACTCCAGATGTTGATCAGATACTAATACTACTACTACTACTACTACTGTGTACTCTGTGTACTCCAGATGTTGATCAGATACTAATACTACTACTACTACTACTGTGTACTCTGTGTACTCCAGATGTTGATCAGATACTAATACTAATACTACTGTGTACTCTGTACTCTGTGTACTCCAGATGTTGATCAGATACTAATACTACTACTACTACTGTGTACTCTGTGTACTCCAGATGTTGATCAGATACTAATACTACTACTGTGTACTCTGTGTACTCCAGATGTTGATCAGATACTAATACTAATACTACTACTACTGTGTACTCTGTGTACTCCAAATGTTGATCAGATACTAATACTACTACTACTACTACTGTGTACTCTGTGTACTCCAGATGTTGATCAGATACTAATACTACTACTACTACTACTACTGTGTACTCTGTGTACTCCAGATGTTGATCAGATACTAATACTACTACTACTACTACTACTGTGTACTCTGTGTACTCCAGATGTTGATCAGATACTAATACTACTACTACTACTACTGTGTACTCTGTGTACTCCAGATGTTGATCAGATACTAATACTAATACTACTGTGTACTCTGTACTCTGTGTACTCCAGATGTTGATCAGATACTAATACTACTACTACTACTGTGTACTCTGTGTACTCCAGATGTTGATCAGATACTAATACTACTACTGTGTACTCTGTACTCCAGATGTTGATCAGATACTAATACTAATACTAATACTACTACTACTGTGTACTCTGTGTACTCCAGATGTTGATCAGATACTAATACTACTACTACTACTACTGTGTACTCTGTGTACTCCAGATGTTGATCAGTCAGCAGAGCAGCAGTCACCTGACGGAGCTGCAGGTCGTCAGTCTGGACGTCCACCAATCAGAAGACGACTGACGGTCATGTGACCGTCTCTACTTCTGTTCATCATCAGAGGCTCCAGACAGGAAGTGACGGAAACATCTGAGATTTTCACAATAAACTTTTGGAATATGATCAGGATTAAAAATATCATCTTTTCTTTAGTTGTTCAGGTGAATGTAGTGATGAGATTTATATGAGATATATATATATGCTCTCATATACTGTGTTGAACCTTAAAAAAACACAAAGTACATTTTCAGTAGTCGGTTACAGTCACAGATAATATTTAATCAGATAAATCTACAGAAATCTTTCTACAGTTTACGGTCGTTTGCAGAATCACACCAGAAACTTCAATCAATATATATTATATTATTATATATTATATAAACACCAGAAGGATTAAAGCTCCATCAAAAACAGAAGCTGATCTCTATTCTATACTGTATAGAATAGAGATGTGTGTAGTGTATATAGTGTATAGAGTATATAGAGTATATATAGTATATAGAGTATATAGAGTATATATAGTATATAGAGTATATAGAGTATATATAGTGTATAGAGTATATATAGTATATAGAGTATATATAGTGTATAGAGTATATAGAGTATATATAGTATATAGAGTATATATAGTATATAGAGTATATAGAGTATATATAGTATATAGAGTATATATAGTATATAGAGTATATATAGTGTATAGAGTATATATAGTATATAGAGTATATAGAGTATATATAGTATATATAGTATATAGAGTATATACAGTATATATAGTATATAGAGTATATATAGTATATAGAGTATATAGAGTATATATAGTGTATAGAGTATATAGAGTATATATAGTGTATAGAGTATATATAGTATATAGAGTATATATAGTATATAGAGTATATATAGTATATAGAGTATATATAGTGTATAGAGTATATAGAGTATATATAGTATATAGAGTATATATAGTATATAGAGTATATAGAGTATATAGAGTATATAGAGTATATATAGTATATAGAGTATATGTAGTATATAGAGTATATATAGTATATAGAGTATATAGAGTATATATAGTATATAGAGTATATATAGTATATAGAGTATATAGAGTATATATAGTGTATAGAGTATATAGAGTATATATAGTATATAGAGTATATATAGTATATAGAGTATATAGAGTATATATAGTATATAGAGTATATAGAGTATATATAGTATATAGAGTATATAGAGTATATATAGTGTATAGAGTATATAGAGTATATATAGTATATAGAGTATATAGAGTATATATAGTATATAGAGTATATAGAGTATATAGAGTATATATAGTATATAGAGTATATATAGTATATAGAGTATATATCACAAAACCCAAATGACGACACGAGGCAGAGGAAGAGTTACCCGGCCCGGAGGAAGCCCGGGGCCCACGTCTGGAGCCAGGCCCAGACGGAGGGCCCATCAGCGAGCGCCTGGTGGCCGGGCTTGCCACGGAGCCCGGCCGGGGATACCCCGAAGAGGCAACGTGGCACCCCCCTCCTCCTCTCCATCCTGTGGGCTCATCACCTGCGGGAAGAACCGCTTGGGTCGGGTGCGCTGTCACACGGGTGGCAGTGAAGGCCAGGGACCTCGACGGACTGGACCCGGGCGGCAGAGGCTGGCTCTGGGGACGTGGAACGTCACCTCTCTGTGGGGGAAGGAGCCGGAGCTTGTGCGGGAGGTGGAGCGCTATCAGTTGGATCTGGTAGGGCTTACCTCTACGCACAGCCTCGGTTCTGGAACCGTACTCTTGGATAGGGGTTGGACTCTATTCTTCTCTGGAGTTGCCCATGGTGTGAGGCGCCGGGCGGGTGTGGGAATACTCACAAATCCCCGGCTGAGTGCCGCTATGTTGGAGTTTACCCCGGTGGACGAGAGGGTCGCCTCCCTACGCCTTCGGGTTATGGGGGGGAAAACTCTGACTGTTGTTTGTGCGTATGCACCAAACAGCAGTTCGGAGTATTCAGCCTTCTTGGAGACCCTGAATGGAGTCTTGTATGGGACTCCAGTAGGGGACTCCATAGTTCTCCTGGGAGACTTCAACGCGCACGTGGGCAACGATGGAGACACCTGGAGTGGCGTGATTGGGAGGAACGGCCTCCCTGATCTAAACCCGAGTGGTCGTTTGTTATTGGACTTCTGTGCTAGTCATGGACTGTCCATAACGAACACCATGTTCGAACATAAGGATGCTCATAAATGTACGTGGTACCAGAGCACCCTAGGCCGAAGGTCGATGATCGATTTTGTAATCGTATCGTCTGATCTGAGGCCGCATGTTTTGGACACTCGGGTGAAGAGAGGGGCGGAGCTGTCAACTGATCACCATCTGGTGGTGAGTTGGGTCAGAGGGTGGGGGAAGACTCTGGACAGACCTGGTAAGCCCAAACGCGTAGTGAGGGTGAACTGGGAACGTCTGGAGGAGGCCCCTGTCCGAGAGATCTTCAACTCACACCTCCGGCGGAGCTTTTCTGGCATCCCTGTGGAGGTTGGGGGCATTGAACCCGAGTGGGCGATGTTCAAAGCTTCCATTGCTGAAGCTGCGGCGGTGAGCTGTGGTTTTAAGGTCTTAGGTGCCTCAAGGGGCGGCAACCCTCGAACACCGTGGTGGACACTGGTGGTCAGGGAAGCCGTCCGACTGAAGAAGGAGGCCTTCCGGGATATGTTATCTCGGAGGTCTCCGGAGGCAGTTGCAGGGTACCGACGGGCCCGAAGAGCAGCAGCCACTGCCGTGACGGAGGCAAAGCAGCGGGTTTGGGAGGAGTTCGGAGCAGCCATGGAGAAGGACTTTCGGTCGGCACCAAAGTGCTTCTGGAAAACCATCCGGCACCTCAGGAGGGGGAAACGGGGAACCATCCAAGCTGTGTACAGTAAGGATGGGACACTGTTGACCTCAACTGAGGAGGTAATCGGGCGGTGGAAGGAGCACTTTGAGGAACTTCTGAATCCGACCAATACGCCCTCTATGGTAGAGGCAGAGCTGGAAGCTGATGGCGGACCATCATCAATTACCCTGGTGGAAGTCACTGAGGTAGTCAAACAACTCCACAGTGGCAAAGCCCCGGGGATTGATGAGATCCGCCCAGAAATGCTGAAGGCTCTGGGTGGGGAGGGGCTGTCTTGGATGACACGTCTCTTCAACACCGCGTGGAAGTCGGTGACAGTGCCTAAAGAGTGGCAGACCGGGGTGGTGGTCCCCCTTTTCAAAAAGGGG
The DNA here is from genome assembly GCA_916701275.1 of Sebastes miniatus. Taxonomy (NCBI): domain Eukaryota; kingdom Metazoa; phylum Chordata; class Actinopteri; order Perciformes; family Sebastidae; genus Sebastes; species Sebastes miniatus. Next base: position 351,055 of record CAKALS010000027.1, read on the forward strand.
GACCAGAGAGTGTGTGCCAATTACAGGGGTATCACACTGCTCAGCCTCCCTGGTAAAGTCTACTCCAAGGTGCTGGAAAGGAGGGTTCGGCCGATAGTCGAACCTCAGATCGAAGAGGAACAATGCGGATTCCGTCCTGGCCGTGGAACAACGGACCAGCTCTTCACTCTTGCAAGGATCCTGGAGGGGGCCTGGGAGTATGCCCATCCAGTCTACATGTGCTTTGTGGACTTGGAGAAGGCATATGACCGGGTCCCCCGGGAGATACTGTGGGGGGTGCTGCGGGAGTATGGGGTGAAGGGGGCACTTCTCAGGGCCATCCAATCCCTGTACGCCCAAAGCGAGAGCTGTGTTCGGATCCTCGGCAGTAAGTCGGACTCGTTTCCGGTGGGGGTTGGCCTCCGCCAGGGCTGCGCTTTGTCACCAATCCTGTTCGTGATATTCATGGACAGGATATCGAGGCGTAGTCGGGGGGAGGAGGGTTTGCAGTTCGGTGTGCTGAGGATCACATCGCTGCTTTTTGCAGATGATGTGGTCCTGTTGGCATCATCGGTCTGCGACCTCCAGCACTCACTGGATCGGTTCGCAGCCGAGTGTGACGCAGTCGGGATGAGAATCAGCACCTCTAAATCTGAGGCCATGGTTCTCAGCAGGAAACCGATGGATTGCCTACTCCGGGTAGGGAATGAGTCCTTACCCCAAGTGAAGGAGTTTAAGTATCTCGGGGTCTTGTTTGCGAGTGAGGGGACGATGGAACGTGAGATTGGTCGGAGAATCGGAGCAGCAGGGGCGGTATTGCATTCGCTTTACCGCACCGTTGTGACGAAAAGAGAGCTGAGCCGGAAGGCAAAGCTCTCGATCTACCGTTCAATCTTCGTTCCTACTCTCACCTATGGTCATGAGGGTTGGATCATGACCGAAAGAACGAGGTCGCGGGTGCAAGCGGTCGAAATGGGTTTCCTCAGGAGGGTGGCTGGCGTCTCCCTTAGAGATAGGGTAAGAAGCTCAGTCATCCGTGAGGGACTCGGAGTAGAGTCCTTGCTCCTTTGCGTCGAAAGGAGCCAGTTGAGGTGGTTCGGGCATCTAGCACGGATGCCTCCTGGGCGCCTCCCTTGGGAGGTGTTCCAGGCACGACCAGCTGGGAGGAGACCACGGGGAAGACCCAGGACTAGGTGGAGAGATTATATCTCTACTCTGGCCTGGGAACGCCTCGGGATCCCCCAGTCAGAGCTGGTTAATGTGGCCCGGGAAAGGGAAGTTTGGGGTCCCCTGCTGGAGCTGTTGCCCCCGCGACCCGATCCCGGATAAGCGGTTGAAGATGGATGGATGGATGGAGTATATATAGTATATAGAGTATATATAGTATATAGAGTATATAGAGTATATATAGTATATAGAGTATATAGAGTATATAGAGTATATAGAGTATATATAGTATATATAGTATATAGAGTATATAGAGTATATATAGTATATAGAGTATATAGAGTATATAGAGTATATAGAGTATATGGAGTATATGGAGTATATGGAGTATATAGAGTATATATAGTATATAGAGTATATAGAGTATATATAGTATATAGAGTATATAGAGTATATATAGTATATAGAGTATATATAGTATATATAGTATATAGAGTATATAGAGTATATAGAGTATATATAGTATATAGAGTATATAGAGTATATATAGTATATAGAGTATATAGAGTATATATAGTATATATAGTATATAGAGTATATATAGCATATAGAGCATATAGAGCATATAGAGCATATATAGTATATAGAGTATATAGAGTATATATAGTATATAGAGTATATAGAGTATAGAGTATATATAGTATATAGAGTATATAGAGTATATATAGTATATAGAGTATATATAGTATATATAGTATATAGAGTATATATAGTATATAGAGTATATAGAGTATATATAGTATATATAGTATATAGTATATAGAGTATATATAGTATATAGAGTATATATAGTATATATAGTATATAGAGTATATAGAGTATATATAGTATATATAGTATATAGAGTATATATAGTATATAGAGTATATAGAGTATATAGAGTATATAGAGTATGTATAGTATATATAGTATATAGAGTATATATAGTATATATAGTATATAGAGTATATATAGTATATAGAGTATATAGAGTATATAGAGTATATATAGTATATAGAGTATATATAGTATATAGAGTATATAGAGTATATATAGCATATATAGTATATAGAGTATATAGAGTATATATAGTATATATAGTATATAGAGTATATATAGTATATATAGTATATAGAGTATATATAGTATATAGAGTATATAGAGTATATATAGTATATATAGTATATAGAGTATATATAGTATATATAGTATATAGAGTATATATAGTATATAGAGTATATAGAGTATATATAGTATATAGAGTATATATAGTATATAGAGTATATAGAGTATATATAGTATATAGAGTATATAGAGTATATATAGTATATAGAGTATCAACTCCACCAATAACCCTCATACTTGAGGGTTGGGCGTGGGGCTAACAACTCTACCCCGTAAAAAACATCTTGTTACAGAAACTAAAATGAGCAAAACTATTGTAACCAGGCCCATAGTAGATCCCAGCCACCCAAACTATTTGGGTGGTAGTATGATCACTCCTAATGAAAGCCGAAAGGAAGTCAGGAGTGTGAGAGAGGGTCTACTTGGGCCAAAAACCAAGATTCGCCTTGGAGCATGGAATGTCCGAACCATGTTTGAGACCTCCAAGACAGCACAAGTCCTCAGTGAGATGAAAAGGTATTATCTGGACATCCTGGGAATAAGTGAAAGTCACTGGAGTGGCTCCGGACGTCAAGTGCTGTATGATGGATCTGTCATCTTCCATTCAGGGCATGAGAATACCCACACACATGGAGTAGCTGTCATACTCTCAAAGGAGAAAGCCAAAACCTTGCTGGAATGGGAACCAGTCAGTGAGAGGCTGATCAGAGCGCGTCTCAACTCAAAGTTCTGCAAACTCACCATCTTGCAGTGCTATGCACCAACCAATGAGGCTGAAGAGGAGGACAAAGAGGATTGGTACGAACAGCTACAAATGGCGGTCTCTAAGGTACCCCAACACGACATGCTTCTGATAATTGGCGACATGAATGCCAAAGTGGGAACCGACAATTCCAACAACGAGAGGGCAATGGGCACCCATGGGTGTGGCGAAAGAAACAACAATGGCGAACGCCTTGTTGGTTTCTGCATGAGTAACAACCTGGTCATCGGCGGAACCATCTTTCCACACAAGAACATCCACAAGCTCACATGGAAGTCACCTGATGGTAGGACTATCAACCAAATAGACCACATTATCATTAATGGTAAGTGGTGTAGGTCACTACAAGATGTTAGAGCATACCGGGGTGCAGATGCCTATAGCGACCACTACCTTATCGCTGCCACCATCAAGCTGAAATTGAAAAAGTCGGTCCCACAAGGCCAGCGACAGAAGAAAGTGGACATTGCAAAACTCCAGTATCCTAAGAACAACAAGGAGTTTGTGTTGGAACTCAGAAACCGCTTCAGCACACTAGATGCTGCCTCTGTTTTGGAAGAAGAATCCACCACCACCATAAACAGTAAATGGCATGCCATTAAGGCCATATATTCAGAAACGGCACAAAAAGTACTGGGCTTCAAGCAGAAAGGGGCCAAAGAATGGATATCAGCTAACACCTGGCAAACAATTGAAGAGAGGAAACAGCTGAAGGCAAAGATACTGAATACCAAGTCCCAAAGACTCCTCGAAAAAGCCAAGTCATCCTATAAAAATAAGGACAGAGAGGTAAAGAGGAGTGCAAGGAGAGACAAGAGAGTCTTTGTTGAAAACCTGGCAAATGTAGCCGAGAAGGCAGCAGCCTATGGAAATCTGGGCACAGTGTACAAGATCACAAAGAGACTCTGTGGAAAATTTACAAGCCAAACTACCCATGTTAGGGACAAGAATGGCAACATCTGTACATCAGAGCGTGAGCAAGAAGCAAGATGGGTCCAACACTTCCAGGAAGTGCTCAACCTCCCAAAGCCAGAACAACTAGCTAACATCACAACAACAGACAATATCCTGGACATTAACATCAGCCCCCCTGACTTTGCAGAGGTTAAAACTGCCATCCTAACCCTAAAGGGTGGCAAGGCATGTGGCATAGACGCTGTCCATGCTGAAATGCTGAAGGCAGACATTCCCACATCAACACGAGTTCTGACGGACCTCTTCCAAAACATCTGGAATAGTGACACCATCCCTGAAGACTGGTCCAAAGGTCTCATCGTCAAAATTCCCAAGAAAGGCGATACCAAAAACTGCGACAACTGGCGAGGAATCACCCTTCTATCAATTCCCAGCAAGGTGTTCTGTAGAATCCTTCTTAACAGGATGGAGACAGCCATTGACACCAGGCTTAGACAGGAGCAAGCGGGTTTCAGGAAGGGAAGAGGATGTGCGGACCAGATCTTCGCTCTGCGAAACATTCTTGAGCAGTGCTTGGAATGGAACACACCCCTTTATATCAACTTTGTAGACTTCAGGAAGGCCTTCGACAGTGTTCACCGAAACACTCTCTGGAAGATACTACACTCCTATGGAATTCCACCAAAGATCATCCAAATCATAAAAACATTCTATGAACATTTTGAGTGCAGTGTCATCATGGGCAATACCATCTCTGAAAGGTTTTCCGTACAGTCCGGAGTGAGACAGGGGTGCATCATCTCTCCCATCCTCTTCCTTGTTATCATAGACTGGATCACAACAAACACCACAGCAGACAAACCCAGAGGCATCCAGTGGACCCTGTTCTCTCAGCTGGAAGATCTTGACTTTGCAGACGATATCGCTCTCCTTACAACCAACCACTCGAACATGCAGGCCAAAACTGACAGGCTCAACAACTTTGCCAGACAGGTTGGAATAAACATCAACATCTCCAAAACTCAAGTGATGTGTGTAAACTCCACCCCTGCAGCACCCATTCCTGTAAATGGGGCACCACTTGAGTTTGTGGAAGAGTTCACATACCTGGGAAGCCTCATCAGTAAAGATAGTGCAGTGCAGAAAGACATTAAAACAAGGCTGGGAAAGGCTCAGGGTGCCTTCTCCCAACTCCGTTCCATCTGGAGGTCCAAGCAATACAGCCTTAAAACTAAGATGCTTTTGTACAACAGCAATGTCAAGTCTGTTCTGCTATATGGCTCAGAGAGTTGGCGAGTGATCAAAAGTGATATGAGGAGAGTGGAAGTTTTTCACAATGGATGCCTCCGACGAATATGCCAGATCTTTTGGCCAAACAAAATCTCCAACCACCAACTGTACAAAAAAAAACGGTAGCCGAAGCATCATCAAGGAAATTACACACAGACGTCTGAGATGGCTAGGCCATGTGCTGAGAATGGAGCAGGACCGGATCCCGAGAGTCGCCTTAAGATGGACACCACCAGGCAAAAGAAAACCCGGGAGGCCCAAATCCACCTGCCGCAGAACTGTGACACAGGAGCTGGACAAGATGAACCTGTCATGGGGAGAGGCCCAACATGCTGCCAAGGACCGAATACAATGGAGAGAGCTCATTGAAGCCTTTATGTCCCATAGGGAATGAAGAGGAATGATGATAGAGTATATAGAGTATATATAGTATATAGTATATATAGGGTATATAGAGTATATAGTATATAGTATATATAGAGTATATAGAGTATATAGAGTATATAGAGTATATAGAGTATATATAGTATATATAGAGTATATATAGTATATAGAGTATATAGAGTATATAGTATATATAGTATATATAGTATATAGAGTATATATAGTATATAGTATATATAGAGTATATAGAGTATATAGAGTATATATAGTATATAGAGTATATATAGTATATATAGTATATAGAGTATATAGAGTATATAGTATATATAGAGTATATATAGTATATAGAGTATATAGAGTATATAGTATATATAGAGTATATATAGTATATATAGTATATAGAGTATATATAGTATATAGAGTATATATAGTATATATAGTATATAGAGTATATAGAGTATATAGAGTATATATAGTATATAGAGTATATAGAGTATATATAGTATATAGAGTATATATAGTATATAGAGTATATATAGTATATATACTCTATATAGTATATAGAGTATATAGAGTATATATAGTATATAGAGTATATAGAGTATATATAGTATATAGAGTATATATAGTATATATAGTATATAGAGTATATAGAGTATATATAGTATATAGAGTATATAGAGTATATAGAGTATATATAGTATATAGTATATATAGAGTATATAGAGTATATAGAGTATATATAGTATATAGAGTATATAGAGTATATAGAGTATATATAGTATATATAGAGTATATATAGTATATAGAGTATATAGAGTATATAGTATATATAGAGTATATATAGTATATATAGTATATAGAGTATATAGAGTATATAGAGTATATATAGTATATAGAGTATATATAGTATATAGAGTATATAGAGTATATATAGTATATATAGAGTATATATAGTATATAGAGTATATAGAGTATATAGTATATATAGAGTATATATAGTATATATAGTATATAGAGTATATATAGTATATAGAGTATATATAGTATATATAGTATATAGAGTATATAGAGTATATAGAGTATATATAGTATATAGAGTATATATAGTATATAGAGTATATATAGTATATAGAGTATATATAGTATACTCTATATAGTATATAGAGTATATAGAGTATATATAGTATATAGAGTATATAGAGTATATATAGTATATAGAGTATATAGAGTATATAGAGTATATATAGTATATATAGTATATAGAGTATATATAGTATTAGTATATATAGAGTAGAGTATATAGAGTATATAGTATATAGAGTATATAGAGTATATATAGTATATAGAGTGTATATATAGTATATAGAGTATATATAGTATATAGAGTATATATAGTATATAGAGTATATATAGTATATAGAGTATATAGTATATAGAGTATATAGAGTATATATAGTATATAGAGTATATATAGTATATAGAGTATATAGAGTATATATAGTATATAGAGTATTAGTATATATAGAGTATATAGAGTATATAGAGTATATATAGTATATATAGTATATATAGTATATAGAGTATATATAGTATATAGAGTATATATAGTATATAGAGTATATAGAGTATATATAGAGTATATATAGTATATAGAGTATATAGAGTATATATAGTATATATAGTATATAGAGTATATATAGTATATAGAGTATATAGAGTATATATAGAGTATATATAGTATATAGAGTATATATAGTATATAGAGTATATATAGTATATAGAGTATATAGAGTATATATAGAGTATATATAGTATATAGAGTATATAGAGTATATATAGTATATAGAGTATATATAGTATATAGAGTATATATAGTATATATAGAGTATATAGAGTATATATAGTATATAGAGTATATATAGTATATATAGTATATAGAGTATATAGAGTATATAGAGTATATAGAGTATATATCGAGTATATATAGTATATAGAGTATATAGAGTATATATAGTATATAGAGTATATATAGTATATAGAGTATATAGAGTATATATAGTATATATAGTATATAGAGTATATAGAGTATATATAGAGTATATATAGTATATAGAGTATATAGAGTATATATAGTATATAGAGTATATATAGTATATAGAGTATATAGAGTATATATAGAGTATATATAGTATATAGAGTATATAGAGTATATATAGTATATATAGTATATAGAGTATATAGAGTATATAGAGTATATATACTCTATATACTCTATATAGTGTATAGAGTATATAGAGTATATAGAGTATATATAGTATATAGAGTATATAGAGTATATATAGTATATAGAGTATATATAGTATTAGTATATATAGAGTATATAGAGTATATAGAGTATATATAGTATATAGAGTATATAGAGTATATATAGTATATATAGTATATAGAGTATATAGAGTATATATAGTATATAGAGTATATATAGTATATAGAGTATATAGAGTATATATAGAGTATATATAGTATATAGAGTATATATAGTATATAGAGTATATAGAGTATATATAGAGTATATATAGTATATAGAGTATATATAGTATATAGAGTATATATAGTATATAGAGTATATATAGTATATAGAGTATATATAGTATATAGAGTATATATAGTATATATAGTATATAGAGTATATAGAGTATATAGAGTATATAGTATATAGTATATATAGAGTATATAGAGTATATAGAGTATATATAGAGTATATATAGTATATAGAGTATATATAGTATATAGAGTATATAGAGTATATATAGAGTATATATAGTATATAGAGTATATATAGTATATAGAGTATATATAGTATATAGAGTATATATAGTATATATAGAGTATATATAGTATATAGAGTATATATAGTATATAGAGTATATATAGTATATATAGTATATAGAGTATATAGAGTATATAGAGTATATAGTATATAGTATATATAGAGTATATAGAGTATATAGAGTATATATAGAGTATATATAGTATATAGAGTATATATAGTATATATAGAGTATATATAGTATATAGAGTATATATAGTATATATAGTATATAGAGTATATAGAGTATATAGAGTATATAGAGTATATAGAGTATTAGTAGTAAATTGATTTAGTTTTTTAAGAGTTGCTTGATCCAGTTAATGTAAAAGGTGTTCAAAGTATTATAATATGTATACATATATATATACATATATACATATATATATATGTATATATGTATATGTATATATATATATGTATATATGTATGTGGATTATATGTTTTCATAACAGATGTTTTGATGTAATGGGTTTTATTTTTCTATAACAGAATGTAAAGTCTCTGATCTATAATGAATAGTTGTATTATCTCTATGCAGAGAGGGGGGGGGCATTATGGGAAGTAGGATGTACCGGTGACGTCATGACCTGAACGCGTCGCTTACAGGAGACGTCATCGGCGCGACACGAGCGGCGGTCTTTCTTCCCCGTGTTCAGTGAGCGGTGTGTTAGCAGCTAGCAGCTAGCAGGTCTACAGAGAGCAGAGCAGCGCCCCGTCAGAGCGGCAGAGAGGTTCAGGTTCAGAGCAGCATGTCCGCCGCGGTGCCGCAGAGGAAGAGGATCCTCAGAGAGGAGGACATGACTAAAGTGGAGTTTGAGACCAGCGAGGAGGTTGATGTTACTCCAACCTTCGACACCATGGGGCTCCGGGAGGACCTGCTGAGAGGCATCTACGCTTACGGTAGGCCTGGGGGTTTACCGGGTTAGGGCTAGGAGAGGCCGGGTTAGGGCTAGGAGAGGCCGGGGATCCGTGCGGCCTCCGGGGGTAGCGTTAGCTCGGCGTGCTAAAGCGAGCCGTTCTGAACCGGGCTGTGTTTAAACGGGTTAAATAGATTAAACTGGTTTTATTAAAGTTCTGGACAAGAAGTTGATCTGAGATATTCAGAGATTCTGTTAATCTGTTCACGAGTTAGCTTTAGCTTTAGCTTTAGCATTAGCATTAGCTTTAGCTTTAGCTTTAGCATTAGCATTAGCTTTAGCATTAGCATTAGCTTTAGCATTAGCCGCTAACTCTCCCTCCATCTCAGGTTGCTCCGCAGTTTACGTTAGTTTACCTCACTGTCGTAAAACCATAGAAACACATTCTATTCTCTCTGCTGTTGATAAATACACTCAGTACTGATCCAGATCCATCAGACTAGTACTGATCCAGATCCATCAGACTAGTACTGATCCAGATCCATCAGACTGGTACTGATCCAGATCCATCAGACTGGTACTGATCCAGATCCATCAGACTGGTACTGATCCAGATCCATCAGACTGGTACTGATCCAGATCCATCAGACTAGTACTGATCCAGATCCATCAGACTGGTACTGATCCAGATCCATCAGACTGGTACTGATCCATCAGACTGGTACTGATCCAGATCCATCAGACTAGTACTGATCCAGATCCATCAGACTGGTACTGATCCAGATCCATCAGACTGGTACTGATCCATCAGACTGGTACTGATCCATCAGACTGGTACTGATCCAGATCCATCAGACTGGTACTGATCCAGATCCATCAGACTAGTACTGATCCAGATCCATCAGACTGGTACTGATCCATCAGACTGGTACTGATCCATCAGACTGGTACTGATCCAGATCCATCAGACTGGTACTGATCCAGATCCATCAGACTGGTACTGATCCATCAGACTGGTACTGATCCATCAGACTGGTACTGATCCAGATCCATCAGACTGATCCAGATCCATCAGACTGGTACTGATCCATCAGACTGGTACTGATCCAGATCCATCAGACTGGTACTGATCCAGATCCATCAGACTGGTACTGCAAATATCTAAATATTATAATACGTTCATCAGTAGGCCGTTGGTTCAGTCACCATGGTTCCTCATCTGTCATCATAACATTTATTTAAATAAGTCTTCATGCTACTTTAATCTACTTTATTCTACTTTAATCTACTTTAATCTACTTTATTCTACTTTAATCTACTTTAATCTACTTTATTCTACTTTAATCTTCTTTATTCTACTTTATTCTACTTTAATCTTCTTTATTCTACTTTATTCTACTTTAATCTACTTTAATCTACTTTAATCTACTTTAATCTACTTTATTCTACTTTATTCTACTTTAATCTTCTTTATTCTACTTTAATCTACTTTATTCTACTTTAATCTACTTTATTCTACTTTAATCTACTTTAATCTACTTTATTCTACTTTAATCTTCTTTATTCTACTTTATTCTACTTTAATCTACTTTAATCTACTTTAATCTTCTTTAATCTACTTTATTCTACTTTATTCTACTTTAATCTTCTTTATTCTACTTTAATCTACTTTATTCTACTTTATTCTACTTTAATCTACTTTATTCTACTTTAATCTTCTTTATTCTACTTTAATCTACTTTAATCTACTTTAATCTTCTTTATTCTTCTTTATTCTACTTTAATCTACTTTAATCTTCTTTATTCTACTTTAATCTACTTTAATCTTCTTTATTCTACTTTATTCTACTTTAATCTACTTTATTCTACTTTATTCTACTGTAATCTACTTTATTCTACTTTAATCTTCTTTAATCTACTTTAATCTACTTTAATCTACTTTAATCTTCTTTATTCTACTTTATTCTACTTTAATCTACTTTATTCTACTTTAATCTACTTTAATCTTTAATCTACTTTATTCTACTTTAATCTACTTTATTCTACTTTATTCTACTGTAATCTTCTTTATTCTACTTTAATCTTCTTTAATCTACTTTAATCTACTTTATTCTACTTTAATCTTCTTTAATCTACTTTATTCTACTTTATTCTACTTTAATCTTCTTTATTCTACTTTAATCTACTTTAATCTACTTTATTCTACTTTAATCTACTTTAATCTTCTTTATTCTACTTTAATCTACTTTATTCTACTTTATTCTACTTTAATCTACTTTATTCTACTTTAATCTTCTTTAATCTACTTTAATCTTCTTTATTCTACTTTAATCTACTTTATTCTACTTTAATCTACTTTATTCTACTTTATTCCACTTTATTCTACTTTATTCCACTTTATTCTACTTTAATCTTCTTTATTCTACTTTATTCTACTTTAATCTTTAATCTACTTTATTCTACTTTATTCTACTTTATTCTACTTTAATCTTCTTTAATCTACTTTAATCTACTTTAATCTTCTTTAATCTACTTTATTCTACTTTATTCTAATTTAATCTTCTTTAATCTTCTTTATTCTACTTTAATCTACTTTATTCTACTTTAATCTTCTTTAATCTACTTTAATCTTCTTTATTCTACTTTAATCTACTTTATTCTACTTTAATCTTCTTTAATCTACTTTAATCTTCTTTATTCTACTTTAATCTACTTTAATCTTCTTTATTCTACTTTAATCTACTTTAATCTACTTTATTCTACTTTAATCTTTAATCTACTTTAATCTACTTTATTCTACTTTAATCTACTTTATTCTACTTTAATCTTCTTTAATCTACTTTAATCTACTTTATTCTACTTTAATCTTCTTTAATCTACTTTAATGTGACTTTGTTTGTTTTGTTTCAGGTTTTGAGAAGCCGTCAGCGATCCAGCAGAGAGCCATCAAACAGATCATTAAAGGCCGAGACGTCATCGCCCAGTAAGACTTGACCTCTAGTATACTAGTAGTACCACTACTAATACTAGTAGTAGTACTACTAATACTAGTAGTATTAGCAGTAGTACTACTAGTATTACTAGTAGTACTACTAATACTACTAGTATTAATACTAGTACTAATACTACTAGTATTAGCAGTAGTACTACTAGTATTACTAGTAGTACTACTAATACTACTACTGTAGTGATCCCTGGTGGTCTGTAGTAATCCCTGGTGGTCTGTAGTGATCTCTGGTGGTCTGTAGTGATCTCTGGTGGTCTGTAGTGATCTCTGGTGTTCTCTAACAGCTGGTCTCTGATCTGGTCTCCAGGTCTCAGTCTGGAACAGGAAAGACGGCGACCTTCTGTGTGTCGGTGCTGCAGTGTCTGGACATCCAGGTCAGTGTTCTGATGAACGGGTTCCACGTTCTGATGAACGGGTTCCACGTTCTCAATGTTTAATTATTGATCATCTCTAAAACCTTCTCCTTCACGTCATCGTTGTGAGATTAAAATGTGATGTCATCACGCTGTGATGCGTTTCCTGTCTGCAGGTGAGGGAGACCCAGGCTCTGATCCTCGCTCCAACCAGAGAGCTGGCCGGACAGATTCAGAAGGTAGCTCCGCCCACACCACCACACCCAGATGACTGCGTCCTGGTCTCTGATTGGCTCTGTCTGCGTCCTGGTCTCTGATTGGCTCTGTCTCCTGTGTGTTCAGGTGCTGCTGGCTCTGGGAGACTACATGAACGTCCAGTGTCACGCCTGCATCGGAGGGACCAACGTGGGCGAGGACATCAGGAAACTGGACTACGGTCAGCATGTGGTGGCAGGGACACCTGGACGAGTGTTTGGTGAGTGTCCACAGCAGTGGACCTGCTGGTCCCAGGCCTGCTGGTCCCAGGCCTGCTGGTCCCAGGCCTCTGCTGGTCCCAGACCCTATAGACCTATATAGACCTTGTAGTCCGCGTATTAATACAGTAACTCAGGTGGTGGTCGGCGTGCTCCCAGTCAGGAGTTCTGACAGGAAGCTCAGCGACGTGCTGCTGTGGACGCCACGTTAGTTCAGATCAGGAAGTCCCAAGAACACAAACTAAATGAGCGATGGATCCGCGCGGCTGTAGACTGGCTGTAGACTGGCTGTAGACTGGCTGTAGACTGGCTGTAGACTGGCTGTAGACTGGCTGTAGACTGGCTGTAGACTGGCTGTAGACCGGCTGGTCTGTTCTGAGAGCTTAAATTACTGGTTTTATGAATGGAGTCCGGTGGCTCTGAAAAGAGTTCTATAACATGTTTAGTTCAGTTCTCTGTCCGTCCACATGATGAAATGAAAGCATATATAAACTGGGAAAAAAAGTTAGTAAACGTGTGTTTGGTGGATTATTTCTCTGTTGTTGCAATGCTAATGCTCATTGTATTGGACATGGTTGGACTAATGGTCATTGTATTCTACATGGTTGGACTAATGGTCATTGTATTGGACATGGTTGGACTAATGTTCATTGTATTGGACATGGTTGGACTAATGGTCATTGTATTTGACATGGTTGGACTAATGGTCATTGTATTCTACATGGTTGGACTAATGGTCATTGTATTGGACATGGTTGGACTAATGTTCATTGTATTGGACATGGTTGGACTAATGCTCATTGTATTGGACATGGTTGGACTAATGTTCATTGTATTGGACATGGTTGGACTAATGCTCATTGTATTGGACATGGTTGGACTAATGGTCATTGTATTGGACATGGTTGGACTAATGGTCATTGTATTTGACATGGTTGGAAAGCCAGGAAGATGAAGTCTGTTGTTTTTCTACAGATATGATTCGTCGCAGGAGTCTGAGGACGAGAGCCATCAAGATGCTGGTTCTGGACGAAGCTGATGAGATGCTCAACAAAGGTGAGACTGAGCATGTGCAAGTGTGTCACCTGGATAAGGCTGTGATGTCACAGCGAGGTGGTACCACAGAACTGAACTCTGAGAAACAGAACAAAGTGACAGCTTGACCTCCTTGTTTTGAATAAAGACATGGAATACTGCGTCTAGTTGTAATAATACCGTCGAGTATTAAGAGTTTATTTACGGCACAGTGCAGAGAGACAGGAAACATGTCTGGACCAGGTGTGAAACCACCAGAAACATGTTTGACTGTGTTCTGGTTCACATGCTGAATACAGACACATACTATGTAGTCTGCAGTAGTCTGCAGTAGTCTGTAGTAGTCTGTAGTAGTCTGCAGTAGTAAGCAGCGGCTGTCATCGTCATCATCTTCATCATCGTCATCATTGTCATCATCATCATCAGTGTTATAGTTTAACTTTTCTGTTCAGGTTTTAAGGAGCAGATCTACGACGTGTACCGTTACCTGCCTCCGGCCACACAGGTGTGTCTGATCAGCGCCACGCTGCCTCACGAGATCCTGGAGATGACCAACAAGTTCATGACCGACCCCATCCGCATCCTGGTCAAACGGTCAGTCCACAAACACATCCAGCAAAGCATCCACATGATATCTAGTAAATATTGAACATAGAGATGTGGATAGAAGAGCTGCAGTCAGGCAGTGCAGCAGCGTCTTCAGGTCAGGAATGAACTGTCTCGTCGGTCTCTCTCCCTCAGTGACGAGCTGACTCTGGAGGGAATCAAGCAGTTCTTCGTGGCCGTGGAGAGAGAGGAGTGGAAGTTCGACACACTGTGTGATCTGTACGACACTCTGACCATCACACAGGCCGTCATCTTCTGCAACACCAAGAGGAAGGTCTGCTGCTCTTCACCGATGCCGATACTCTCACACTTCTGCTCTGTTTACTTCACGGACTGAGAGGATCTCTGGTCAGGTGCTCTCAGTCCAGCCTGCAACAGCAAAGCCTTCTGGGAAGTTGAGTCTTTGTGTGTGTGTGTGTGTGTGTTTCAGGTGGACTGGCTGACTGAGAAGATGAGAGAGGCCAACTTCACGGTGTCGTCGATGCACGGAGACATGCCTCAGAAAGAGAGGGAGTCCATCATGAAGGAGTTCAGATCAGGAGCCAGGTAACCTTCACCTTAAAGAGTGGTCGGTGGTTCGATCCCCGTAACGTGACGGATCGGTGACCCGGAGTAAACGTGACCGATGGGTGACCCGGAGTAAACGTGACCGATCGGTGACCCGGAGTAAACGTGACCGATGGGTGACCCGGAGTAAACGTCACCGATGGGTGACCCGGAGTAAACGTGACCGATCGGTGACCCGGAGTAAACGTCACCGATCGGTGACCCGGAGTAAACGTGACCGATGGGTGACCCGGAGTAAACGTCACCGATGGGTGACCCGGAGTAAACGTGCCAGTCATGTTTGTGTGTTATATGATTACGGTGAAGGGTTAACGTGGTTTAAATTGTGTTTTCAGTCGTGTGTTGATCTCGACGGATGTTTGGGCTCGAGGTTTAGACGTTCCTCAAGTTTCTCTGATCATCAACTACGACCTGCCCAACAACAGAGAGCTTTACATCCACAGGTACGTATATACGCCCCCCCAGGGGGCGGGGCCAGCAGGGGGCGGGTATCTGATTGATATAAATATAAATCAAGGGGGTTATTATTGAATTCATCGTTGAAACAAGCATCCTAGTTTCTGCTCCAGCGTGCCTTCCTTTCTAAAAATGACCTCTGACCTCTGACCTCCTCCAGGATTGGTCGGTCCGGTCGTTATGGTCGTAAGGGCGTGGCCATCAACTTTGTGAAGAACGATGACATCAGGATCCTGCGCGACATCGAGCAGTACTACTCCACCCAGATCGACGAAATGCCCATGAACGGTACGAGTCTCCCCCCCGCTGTCACATGTTCAGTCTCGGCCAATCGGGATGAGGCTGAGTCTGTGATGTCACACAGGATAAATATATCCACTGCTGTGATTGGCTGCTGCCACGGTGACATGTTTCTGTTTCCTTCCTTCTCTGCAGTGGCCGATCTGATCTAACGTGGATGACATCACATTGGAGCCCCGCCCCTCTGACTTCCTGTTTACTTCCTGTCTTTGTTTTTTATTTTTTTACTAGTTTTAGAGCTTCATGAGACTTCGTTAAGACTTTGGTTCTGTAAATAAAGATGTTTGATTCCACGCTGGTTTGTTCAACTCCTTCTTTCTTTAACCTCACTGACGTCATTTATATGGGTTATATATATAGATATATAGATCTATATCTATATCTATATCTATAGATCTATATATCCCCCCTTTCTTCCCCATTCTGATGCTCGGTTTGAACTTCAGCAAGTCGTCTTAGATGACGTAATGCATTGAGTTGCTGCCATGTGATTGGCTGATTAGCTATTTGTGTTAACAAGCAATTGAACAGGTGTGCCTAATAAAGTGGCCGGTGAGTGTGTGTATATATATATATATATATAATACATGGTTGGAAAGCCTGTTTATTTACCTTCACAATGATGTCCAACTTGTAAGGATCATGTATTTGTGGGATGAGCAGCACAGCTGATTATGTGGGGAGCGCCCAAGAAAAATTTGCCAAAATGCTCCGACATTAGTTACTATAGTAACATTAGTAACTATAGTAACTATAGTAACATTAGTAACATTAGTAGCTATAGTAACTATAGTAACATTAGTAACTATAGTAACATTAGTAACATTAGTAACATTAGTAACTATAGTAGCATTAGTAACTATAGTAACATTAGTAACAATAGTAACATTAGTAACTAGTAACATTAGTAACTATAGTAACATTAGTAACTATAGTAACTATAGTAACATTAGTAACTATAGTAGCATTAGTAACATTAGTAACTATAGTAACATTAGTAACTATAGTAACATTAGTAACATTAGTAGCATTAGTAACATTAGTAACTATAGTAACATTAGTAACTATAGTAACATTAGTAACATTAGTAACTATAGTAACATTAGTAACTATAGTAACATTAGTAGTAGTATTAACAGTAGTAGTAGTAACATTAGTAACATTAGTAGTAGTATTAACAGTAGTAGTAGTATTAACAGTAGTAGTAGTAACAGTAGTAGTAGCGCGGGGCGCTGGGAGCTTTGACAATGAGCCCTCATGTGAGGGAGCCCTCCCATAGCTCATATTAGCCTTTGCTATGACTATTGTTTATGTTGTTGTTTACTGTTTATTAAGAAATATAAGAAATATGGTGTAATCTTTGATTTTGTGCATATCTGGCATTTTGTTACTGTTATGGAGAATACGTGAGATAATGAGAATCTCTGTGTACAAGTTAGAAGTAGAATACACTGTGTAGCGATGTCAACCTAAAGCATTATTTTACATTTTGCAGAACATCCTAAATAAATGTGTCGCACCAGACTGAGCCTGTGGGACATCATTCTGTGCACCGCTACATTTGCAGTGATTGCCTCAAAAGGTTGTGCAACAAAATATTAAGTTCAGGGTACCATCATTTTTGTCCAGGCCAGTTTCATTAGTTTGTTTTTTAAAATGATTCTGTTGAACCATAATTCAAAAGCAATGACTGATTTTCATTAGATAATTTTCAGTAAATTTTTATTTATTATTACTTTTGTCAGTTTCAAGTTATTTCAGTGACCATTGTGGGTTTTTCTTTCTTTAACGGAAGGGTACCAACAATTTTGCCTACGTGTGTATATAACCTAACCCTAATCTATATAACCTAACCCTATTTAATATATAACCCTAATCTATGTAATATATAAACCTAACCCTATAATATACAACCAACCCTAACCCTATGTAATATATAACCCTAACCTATATACTTTTTTTCGACATACAATATTATGACTTTTTTCATTAAATCTTTCGACATACTATACTATGAGTTTTTTTCGACATACAATACTATGACTTTTTTTCGACATACTATACTATGACTTTTTATGGTGACAGTTTTTGACATACTGTACTATGACATTTTTTTTGACATACAATACTATGACTTTTTTTCATGACATTTTTCGACATACTATATTATGAATTTTTTTGACATACAATACTATGATTTTTTTTCGACATACAATACTATGACTTTTTTTTCATGAAATATTTCGACATAAAATACTATAACTTTTTTTCATGATATTTTTTGACATACTATACTATGACTTTTTCATGGCTTTTTTCCAAAATACAATACTATGATTTTTTTTGGTAAATTTTTCAACATACTATACTATGACTTTTTATGGTGAAATTCTTCGACATACAATACTATGACTTTTTTTGGTGAAATTTTTCAACATACTATACTATGACTTTTTATGGTGAAATTCTTCGACATACAATACTATGACTTTTTCATATTTTTTGACATACTATACTATGACTTTTTCATGGCTTTTTTCCAAAATACAATACTATGATTTTTTTTGGTAAATTTTTCAACATACTATACTATGACTTTTTATGGTGAAATTCTTCGACATACAATACTATGACTTTTTTTGGTGAAATTTTTCAACATACTATACTATGACTTTTTATGGTGAAATTCTTCGACATACAATACTATGACTTTTTCATATTTTTTGACATACTATACTATGACTTTTTTTTCATGACATTTTTTCGACATACAATACTATGACTTTTTTTCATGACTTTTGTTCGACATACAATACTATGACTTTTTTCATGACATTTTTTCGACATACAATACTATGACTTTTTTTTGGTGAAATTCTTCGACATAAAATACTATAATGTTTTTTTTCGCCATACAATACTATGACTTTTTTCATTAAATCTTTCGACATACTATACTATGAGTTTTTTTCGACATACAATACTATGAATTTTTTTCGAAATACAATACTATGACTTTTTTCCTGAAATTATTCGACATACAATACTATGACTTTTTTTCGTGAAATTATTCGACATACAATATTATGACGTTTTTTTAATGACATTTTTCGACATACAATACTATGACTTTTTTTGGTGAAATTATTAAATTATTCGGGGAGAGGACAGGAGATGGGGAGACAGTCAGCTGGACTCTGGTCCTGTCGGAGGACTCTTTGAGTTTATAAGATGGACCGTTGTGTTCTTGGTTTTAAGATTATAAAACTCATCTTTACATCCAGGAACAATACAACAGTGTCCCCTCTGTGTCTTCTCAGTCTCTGTCTTTCACCGTCTCTACCGTCGTTTCTGTGTAACTCGGCCGAGCCGACCAACCTGGTGACATCACAGGTTAGAGTGCTGCAACGTGGAGGCACTCTGGCCACAAAAGATGAAACGGATCTTTTGTCTCCTAAATGTTGACGTCCGTCCTGATTGTTTAATAATCGTTCATTAGAATAGAAATCTATTCAGTAAAGCAGATAAACTCTGTTGAACGTTTCAGTTCCACTTTAAAGACGTTCAACGTAAACAAGACGTGTGCTGACTTGGCAAAGACGACTTCAGAAAAGTTGATGTACAGCAGAATAAATATTAGAAACTAATACAGAATGCCTGATAGACTTTTTTTCAGATTTTCTGACTTTTTTGTACATTTTTCAGACATTTGTTTGACTATTTTGAGATTTTTTTATTTTTTTTTACATTTTCCGAATTTTTCTTGTTTGTTTTTACTTTTCTGACTTTTTTGGGGCATTTCTAAGAATTTTTTTTTTTTTTGCTTTTTTTTTAATTTTCTGACTTTGTGGACATTTTTGGGACTTTTTTCAGAATTTTTTTTCATTTCTGACTTTTTTTGGACGTTTTTCTAAACTGTTTTTAATTTTTTTATTTTTCCGACTTTTTCTTTTTTTTTTTTACATTTTCAGACTTTTTTCAGAATTTTTTGGACATTTTTTGGAGTTTTTCTAACTTTCTTCAGAAATCTTTTTTGACATTTTCCGACTTTCTTTTTGTTTTTTTGACTTTTTTCTAAACTGCTTTTAATTATTATTTTTTTTTAATTTTCTGACTTTTGTTCAAACATTATCCAACCAGTTAATTAATGTTGTAATACTAATAATCTAATAATAATAATAATAATCTAATACTGTTGATCTGATACTGTGTGTTCCATTATATCATTAGATTTCAGACTGTCGTCACTTTAAATAGGATTTTATTTTAGACACAAACGTTGGAATCAAACAAGGAAAAAACAACAATAATAAAAACTGTTTTACACTGAAAGTCAACAGGAAGTAAATAAAAGAAAAACAGGCACCAAAAATCTGTTAAATCTGTTAAATCTGTTAAATCTGTTAAATCTGTTAAATCTGTTAAATCAGTTGAATCAGTTTTTGGTCGTTTTAAAATGTTTCACATCAAAATTTCCAGAAAAACAAAACAGGAAGTTAAAATCGGTTCAACATGCTGAAAACACCAAAACACCTGGAGGACAGATGGTCACTAACAGGACTCATTATCAGGTCCAGGACCAGGTCCAGGTCCAGGACCAGGACCAGGTCCAGGACCAGGACCAGGACCAGGTCCAGGACCAGGACCAGGTCCAGGACCAGGACCAGGTCCAGGACTAGGTCTCAGGACTAGGACTAGGACCAGGTCCAGGACCAGGTCCAGGACCAGGACCAGGACCAGGACTAGGACCAGGTCCAGGACTAGGTTCAGGACCAACCATTAGCTGCTCACTAATGTTTTGACTCTCCAGGTTTTGTCCAGATGCTAACATGCTAATCAGAGCCAGGCTAGCTGTTTCCAGTCTTTATGCTAAGCTAAGCTAATCAGTGTGAACAGAGAAGATTTATCTTAACTGCTCCTTTAATGTTTTACTGTTTACAGTCTGATCGATCGGATCAATATCCCTCCGATCACCTGATCAGATTGTAGCCAATCAGGACGGAAGCTTGTCAAAATAAAGTTACGTATTTCCTGTTGATATGAAGCGGGATCATTTTAAACCAATGGGATGTGAGTTAGTCAGAGAGAGGCAGTCTGATTGGACAGGCAGGGGGCGGGGCTTAGTGTCAGGACCTGCTCTGATTGGTCAGGTTGACATAATAAATGAAGTGAGCAGATAAACAGCAGCCAATCAGAGGAGGAGGTGAAGGAGGAGAGGATGATGGGAAGGCGTCTACAGGTTGCGTCTGACAAACCAGATTTCGTTCCTGCGGTGGGGGACGCCGGGGTTCTCGAACGTGGCGACCATGTAGCCGTCTCTGCGCAGGTCGTCGGTGACGCCCAGAATCTCCCACAGCAGCCCGATCTGACGAGTCACCGTCTCCTCCGTGGTCGTCCCGAAGAACGTCCTGACGGCCAATCAAAGAGCAGAACATCATCAATATTCAACGCTGCATTCAGGGACAGTCTGTGTGAATATCAACGCTGCATTCAGGGACAGTCTGTGTGAATTCAACGCTGCATTCAGGGACAGTCAGGATTTCTGCGGGTTAAACTCTGATCGATATGAAGCACCACGTTAATGAGGATGTTCTCACCTGGCGACGACTCTGATTGGCTCTCTGTAGGCGATGGTGATGTCGGGGTCGGAGGGTCGGGGGGGGTTGGTCTGAAACTCTGCGGGCAGGAAGTACCCCGTCTGGACGCCTTTCTCAAACGTGTTTCCGTCCTCCATCATGTGGACGTGACTGACCACCGGCACCGTCATCCCCAGATATGTGCCTATAGACGATCAATACATCACTTCATCAATACTGATCTGCCTATAGACGATCAATACATACATCACTTCATCAATACTGATCTGCCTATAGACGATCAATACATACAATCACTTCATCAATACTGATCTGCCTATAGACGATCAATACATACCATCATTTCATCAATACTGATCTGCCTATAGACGATCAATACATACCATCACTTCATCAATACTGATCTGCCTATAGACGATCAATACATACAATCACTTCATCAATACTGATCTGCCTATAGACGATCAATACATACATCACTTCATCAATACTGATCTGCCTATAGACGATCAATACATACATCACTTCATCAATACTGATCTGCCTATAGACGATCAATACATACAATCACTTCATCAATACTGATCTGCCTATAGACGATCAATACATACCATCATTTCATCAATACTGATCTGCCTATAGACGATCAATACATACCATCACTTCATCAATACTGATCTGCCTATAGACGATCAATACATACCATCACGTCATCAATACTGATCTGCCTATAGACGATCAATACATACATCACTTCATCAATACTGATCTGCCTATAGACGATCAATACATACATCACTTCATCAATACTGATCTGCCTATAGACGATCAATACATACCATCACTTCATCAATACTGATCTGCCTATAGACGATCAATACATACCATCACTTCATCAATACTGATCTGCCTATAGACGATCAATACATACCATCACTTCATCAATACTGATCTGCCTATAGACAATCAATACATACCATCACTTCATCAATACTGATCTGCCTATAGACGATCAATACATACCATCACTTCATCAATACTGATCTGCCTATAGACAATCAATACATACCATCACTTCATCAATACTGATCTGCCTATAGACGATCAATACATACCATCACCTCATCAATACTAATCACATCAATTTCATTCAAGTCAGATGGGAGTGGGAGAAGTCAGATGGGAGTGGTGGGGTCAGATGGGAGTGGGCGGGGTCAGATGGGAGTGGGAGGGGTCAGATGGGAGTAGGCGGGGTCAGATGGGAGTGGGAGGAGTCAGATGGGAGTGGTGGGGTCAGATGGGAGTGGGAGGAGTCAGATGGGAGTGGTGGGGTCAGATGGGAGTGGGAGGAGTCAGATGGGAGTGGTGGGGTCAGATGGGAGTGGTGGGGTCAGATGGGAGTGGGAGAAGTCAGATGGGAGTGGGAGGGGTCAGATGGGAGTGGTAGGGGTCAGATGGGAGTGGTAGGGGTCAGATGGGAGTGGGAGAAGTCAGATGGGAGTGGGAGGAGTCAGATGGGAGTGGGAGAAGTCAGATGGGAGTGGGTGGGGTCAGATGGGAGTGGGAGAAGTCAGATGGGAGTGGGAGAAGTCAGATGGGAGTGGGAGAAGTCAGATGGGAGTGGTGGGGTCAGATGGGAGTGGGAGGAGTCAGACCTGCAGAGTTTTCTCTACAGATGAAGCGCATCAGTTTCATGAAGCCCTTGGAGATACTCTGTTCATACAGATCTTCTCCACTGGTCACGGAGGCCCAGTGACCCGCCGGGTAGACCCGCTCCTCATACAGAACCTCCCCCATCTGGATGGGGAGAGAGGGGAGATGGGAAGAGAGTGGGAGTCAGACATAGATACAGCACCTCCCCTATCTGTGGGGGAGTTAGGACCAGGTTAACATCAGTTACCATGGTGATGTAGACCAGGTTAACATCAGTTACCATGGTGATGTAGACCAGGTTAACATCAGTTACCATGGTGATGTAGACCAGGTTAACATCAGTTACCATGGTGATGTACACCAGGTTAACCCGTCTGGTGTGTTGTGGTCTTTACCTTCTCGTGGCGGGACACTGGATCGAAGGGTATGGACTCCCTCTGCTGGTTGTTGCGGGTCATTTCCTGTATGGGTCCAGTCATCTCTGGAACACACAAACACGAAGTTCAGGTAAAACATGAAGGTAACACTCAGTTGACACATCAGAGGTCTGTAGTACGAAGCCAGTCCAACATCTCCAGGGTATCTTCATCATCTCCAGGGTATCTTCTGGTTATCTGGCTTCACTAACTCTAACAACAGAGATCTCACTAAGCGGTCCTATGAAGCTGCTTATCAACTCAGTAAACCAACCCAGAGTCTAGTCTACTAGACAGCAGACAGACACAGTTATCAAAGGAAGAGTGAACTATATCAGACAGATATGAAGAAGTTAAACTCTTAATCAGACTAACAGTAACAGTTGAAGCTGCCAGATGCAGGAAGAACAGCTGGTGAAAGAAAAAACTCCAGATGTGTGAATGATTCAATTAACAGATTTATTAATTTAACGGAACACTCAAAAGTCAGATAAAGTCGTCTAGATATAAACAGCTTTTAAACGCACAACGGATGACACCTCATCATGCCAGTAATATTAATACGGCGTGTTTGACTATTTGAACCTTCTTTCAGCTGCGTTCCGTCTCCGGCGGTGTATAAATATAAAAACATAATTCAAAGCGGTAAACACCCCCAGCATAAATCCAGCTGTCCTTCCTGCATCTGTCAGTTTAAACTGAGTTGTGTTTAGTCTGATTATGACGGTAACTTCTTCATATGTGTGTGATATTATCATACGATCACCTTACTGAGCTCTGATTGGTCAGTAGGAGGTGCTTTTATACCAGTTGATCTCTTATCTGGAACAGAACCTGCTCCGGAGCAGGTGAGCTGTTCAGCATCAGTTACCATGGTGATCTACCCCGGTAAGAAGTGATCCACCTTTGTAAGACGAAAAACCCTGAAGGGTTAACCCTGAAGTTACCTCGCTAACACCACATCCTGCTTCGTAGTCCAGACCTCTGGTCCTCATTAATAACAAACACCTAGAGGTACTGGCCCCGCCCCCTCATCTAGAGGTACTGGCCCCGCCCCCTCACCTAGAGGTACTGGCCCCGCCCCCTCACCTAGAGGTACTGGCCCCGCCCCCTCACCTGGAGGTACTGACACATGGTGGCTACTGGCCCCGCCCCCTCACCTGGAGGTACTGACACATGGTGGCTACTGGCCCCGCCCCCTCACCTGGAGGTACTGACACATGGTGGGTACTGGCCCCGCCCCCTCACCTGGAGGTACTGACACATGGTGGGTACTGGCCCCGCGCCCACACCTGCAGGTACTGACACATGGTGGGTACTGGCCCCGCCCCCTCACCTGGAGGTACTGACACATGGTGGGTACTGGCCCCGCCCCCTCACCTGGAGGTACTGACACATGGTGGGTACTGGCGACCGCCTGCCAGTGTGTCAGCAGTCGATCTCTGTCCTCTTCATCCATTGGTTCTGGGTTGTCAGTGATGTCATCATCCAGCTGCTCGTCGTCCAATCCGTCGAGGTCTTCCAGAGAGATCAGAGCCATCACTAGTGGATGAGGAGACGACCTTTGACCTGAAGAGACGACGCCCAATGAGAGGAGGGATTCTTTATTGTTCCTGTAACAGAGAAAATATCCATAAACACACCTGTTGACAGGAAAACACCTGTTGTTTCCACGTTATGACAGATGGGATATATATATATACATATATATATGTATATATATGGTAGAGAACAGAGTACCTGAGCAGGTAGTAATCAGAGTACCTGAGCAGGTAGTGAACAGAGTACCTGAGCAGGTAGTGAACAGAGTACCTGAGCAGGTAGTGATCAGCGTACCTGAGCAGGTAGAGAACAGAGTACCTGAGCAGGTAGTAATCAGAGTACCTGAGCAGGTAGTAATCAGAGTACCTGAGCAGGTAGTGAACAGAGTACCTGAGCAGGTAGTGAACAGACTACCTGAGCAGGTAGTGATCAGAGTACCTGAGCAGGTAGTGGACAGAGTACCTGAGCAGGTAGTGATCAGCGTACCTGAGCAGGTAGAGAACAGAGTACCTGAGCAGGTAGTAATCAGAGTACCTGAGCAGGTAGTAATCAGAGTACCTGAGCAGGTAGTGAACAGAGTACCTGAGCAGGTAGTGAACAGACTACCTGAGCAGGTAGTGATCAGAGTACCTGAGCAGGTAGTGGACAGAGTACCTGAGCAGGTAGTGATCAGCGTACCTGAGCAGGTAGAGAACAGAGTACCTGAGCAGGTAGTAATCAGAGTACCTGAGCAGGTAGTAATCAGAGTACCTGAGCAGGTAGTGAACAGAGTACCTGAGCAGGTAGTGATCAGCGTACCTGAGCAGGTAGTAATCAGAGTACCTGAGCAGGTAGTGAACAGAGTACCTGAGCAGGTAGTGATCAGCGTACCTGAGCAGGTAGTAATCAGAGTACCTGAGCAGGTAGTAATCAGAGTACCTGAGCAGGTAGTGAACAGAGTACCTGAGCAGGTAGTGAACAGAGTACCTGAGCAGGTAGTGATCAGTGTACCTGAGCAGGTAGAGAACAGAGTACCTGAGCAGGTAGTAATCAGAGTACCTGTCAAGTCAAACTGAAGTTTCAGAAAATTAAGATTTATAAATATTAATAAATAGAAATTAATAAATTAATAAATAGAAATTAAGAAAATAATATAAATAGAAAAATAGAAAATAAATAAATCAGAAAGTAATTTGGAAATTAATAAGTCCAGTAGCAAAACTGAGTGCTCAGTGAGTAAAGCAGAGGGAGGGAAGTAATTAATCAAATTACGCCCGGAGTTTATAAAAGCAACACTCCTCAGCGCCACAGGGAAAAGGGTCCTGAAAATATAGCGGAGCGCTAACTAGCAGGGCTTTCATTTAAACCAGGACTGCAATCTGCAGTAAAACTGTGCGAAAAAGGACATCTACAAAGTGTGAGAGGCAGCCGGTAAGGATACTGAATCACACTTTGAGAGACTGTTTTCCTGGCGGAGATCGCTGTTGCTGGTGTTTTAGTCCGTCTGTTTGTGCCGGTGGTTGACTTTGTTTGTGGCGGATCGTTTGTTTGGTGCTGCCGATTGTTTGTTTTGAGTGTCTGGTGGATGATGCGGTGAGAGGCACGGTGAATTGTGGGGGCTTATGGGAAATGTAGTTTAGGATTGCTACGTGATTTGATATGAACTCAAAAGTAATTATAAAATATAAGATACTTTGTGCTTAATTAAATAATTAAAAATAGTAATTAAATAAAATAATATAATGCACATATGTATGTATATATGTATATGTGTGTGTGTGGATATATGTGTGTATATATATATATATATATATATATATATATATACATGTATATATATATTACCTTTATGTTAAGGCTTATTTGTATTTGACATGAGACATTTAATGGGAGTGTGTGTATTAACTTAAATAAGGAGTAATGAATTTTGCATAGTCTCTCTTTGTTCTTATTTATACTTATTTGGTAATAATGTGAATATTTTCTTTTCTGTATTTTTTCTATTTGAAAGGTTTTTCACCTAACGCCTAATGGCTAATGGCTAATCACTAAATGGAATGGATAATAATTCCAAAGTGAAATGAACCTGCAACTCAACCTAAAAAATAAAGGAGAGAAAAAGGAAAAGCTGTTTCATTGAGTGGATTCCAGTTAAAATCTTACAGTGGATGTTTCAGTCTCTTTCAAGTTTGGACACCGCACATATTTAAACAAAAACTTGACAGTACCTGAGCAGGTAGTGAACAGAGTACCTGAGCAGGTAGTGAACAGAGTACCTGAGCAGGTAGTGGACAGAGTACCTGAGCAGGTAGTGATCAGCGTACCTGAGCAGGTAGAGAACAGAGTACCTGAGCAGGTAGTAATCAGAGTACCTGAGCAGGTAGTGAACAGAGTACCTGAGCAGGTAGTGAACAGAGTACCTGAGCAGGTAGTGAACAGAGTACCTGAGCAGGTAGTGAACAGACTACCTGAGCAGGTAGTGATCAGAGTACCTGAGCAGGTAGTGATCAGAGTACCTGAGCAGGTAGTAATCAGAGTACCTGAGCAGGCAGGTAGTGATCAGAGTACACGAGCAGGTAGTAATCAGAGTACCTGAGCAGGTAGTGATCAGAGTACCTGAGCAGGCAGGTAGTGATCAGAGTACACGAGCAGGTAGTAATCAGAGTACCTGAGCAGGTAGTGATCAGAGTACCTGAGGAACCAGCAGAACCAGAGGTACCAGAGGAAACAGAGGTACCAGAGGAACCAGCAGAACCAGAGGAACCAGCGGAACCAGAGGAACCAGCAGAACCAGAGGAACCAGAGGAACCAGCAGAACCAGAGGAACCAGCAGAACCAGAGGAACCAGAAGAACCAGCAGAACCAGAGGAACCAGAGGAACCAGAGGAACCAGAGGAACCAGAGGAACCAGCAGAACCAGAGGAACCAGCAGAACCAGAGGAACCAGCAGAACCAGAGGAACCAGAGGAACCAGAGGAACCAGAGGAACCAGCAGAACCAGAGGAACCAGAGGAACCAGCAGAACCAGAGGAACCAGCAGAACCAGCAGAACCAGAGGAACCAGCAGAACCAGAGGAACCAGAGGAACCAGCAGAACCAGAGGAACCAGC
Source organism: Sebastes miniatus (assembly GCA_916701275.1). NCBI lineage: Eukaryota > Metazoa > Chordata > Actinopteri > Perciformes > Sebastidae > Sebastes > Sebastes miniatus. The sequence goes on from CAKALS010000027.1 coordinate 379,543, forward strand.
AGAACCAGAGGAACCAGCGGAACCAGAGGAACCAGAGGAACCAGAGGAACCAGAGGAACCAGCAGAACCAGAGGAACCAGCAGAACCAGAGGAACCAGAGGAACCAGCAGAATCAGAGGAACCAGCAGAACCAGAGGAACCAGAGGAACCAGAGGAACCAGAGGAACCAGCAGAACCAGCAGAACCAGCAGAACCAGAGGAACCAGAGGAACCAGCAGAATCAGAGGAACCAGCGGAACCAGAGGAACCAGCAGAACCAGAGGAACCAGCAGAACCAGAGGAACCAGAGGAACCAGCAGAACCAGAGGAACCAGCAGAATCAGAGGAACCAGCAGAACCAGAGGAACCAGAGGAACCAGCAGAACCAGAGGAACCAGCAGAACCAGAGGAACCAGAGGAACCAGCAGAACCAGAGGAACCAGCAGAATCAGAGGAACCAGCAGAACCAGAGGAACCAGAGGAACCAGCAGAACCAGAGGAACCAGCAGAACCAGAGGAACCAGCAGAACCAGAGGAACCAGCGGAACCAGCAGAACCAGAGGAACCAGCAGAACCAGAGGAACCAGCGGAACCAGAGGAACCAGAGGAACCAGAGGAACCAGAGGAACCAGCAGAACCAGAGGAACCAGCAGAACCAGAGGAACGTGTGAAAAGGCTTTAAACCGGTTCAGTTCTGGTTCCGGAGCTCCGGGAGGGAAACTAGGTCAACAGAGAATCCGGATCAAACCCGCGACCTCGGGCCGCGGACCCGGTTCAGACCGGCTCGGTTCAGACGGAGCTACCAGCTGGACCAACAGGACCACAGAGGACCCGGTCCAGAGCCGACCGGGACCAGAACCGGACCGGGTCTAGTCAGCCCGGTTAGCCCGGGTTCTGGTCCGGGCCCCAGCAGGTCTATGGTACCTGGTTGTGGTCGTACCTGTCCACCAGGTGAGTCCTCAGCAGCTGAAGCTCTTCAACAACAACAACAGGCTCTTCTTCTTCTTCTTCTTCTTCTCCGCTTCCGGTACACCACGGCCCGGAAACTTCAAAATAAAAGCCTGTATTTCCTGCTCCATCTTTACAATACAAATTCAGTTATGAAGATTTTTGTTTTTTATTCTTGTATCCGGAGGACACATAACTTTATTATTCAACACTAATATTATTTATTATTATTAATATTATTTCCTCCTCTAACTGTTCTAATCTTAACGCTAAGATAATAATAATAATTAAAACATTTAATGCTTCATATAAAACTACTTATTTATTGAATTTACAGCTGATGAACTGATGAGAGAAGCGGTATTATTATGATTATTATTATTAATATTATTATAATTATTACCATAATTATAATAATAATTATTATCATTACTATTATTAATATTATTATCATTATTACTATTATTATTATCATTATTACTATTATTATTATAATCATTACTATTATTATTATAATCATTACTATTATTATTATCATTACTATTATTAATATTATTATCATTATTACTATTATTATTATCATTATTATTATTATTATTATCATTATTACTACTATTATTATTATTACTATTATTATTATTACTACTATTATTATTATCATAATTATTATTATTATAATTATTATTGTTATTATTATCTTTACTATTATTATTATTATTATTATTATTATTATTATCGTCATCAATATTATTATCATTATTCTGATTATAATTATAATTATTATTATCATCATCATCATTATCATTATTATTATTATTTTTATTCTCTATGTGAGCAGAATGACATTAAAGTTTTTAATTCAATCTCTTCAATGACAACTTGGTTCTTATATCTCATATTACATATGTTATATATATTACATGTGTGAAAATGAATAGAAATAGAAAGATAAAGAGAATAAAGGAACTTGGATCAGTGTTAACACCTCAGATGTTATTTTCACTATGAAAATATTAAAATATTCCTTTTAACATGATATAAAAACTATTAGTAAAGATACAATAAACGGTGAATCACAACTGGGACCTTTAATCTGTTGAAGTGACTAAAATCGATGATTTCTGATTGAAATGTTGGATCACACTGAGACACCTTAGTAACCATAGCAACCACTGAGTCAACGTCTTCATCGATGTGAACAGTTTATCTCGGTAACATCCGGCAACATGTCAAACTGACCCAGTTATCAGAGAACAGTATTTACACATCAGTCCATCATCATCCAGCATGTGACAGGAACTAATAATAATCATGATGATAATGATTAGAGGTGATTGATTAGACTCAGTAACAGTGAGGTAATGTGATCAGTTTAAAGGAACCGTCATCCGCCAGGTTTCTATTGGTGCTGATGTCCAGGTGAGGGTCATATGACCAACGGGGGGGTAACTGAGCTAGCAGAAACAAGGAGTGACCACAACATGAACACCTCATCACCTTTAAGTTTATTCATTACACGGCTGTGTTAAATACTCAATTCTGATTGGTCAATCATGGCGTTCTACGGTCTGTTATTACTTTATAGCAGACCGTTGCTATGGATAACAGATCGTCGTCACGTATAACAGACCGTTACTAGGTATAACAGACCGTTGCTACGTATAACAGACCGTTATTATGTATAACAAACCGTTGTCATGTATAACAGACCGTTATTATGTATAACAGACCGTTGTCACGTATAACAAACCGTTGTCATGTATAACAGACCATTATTATTTATAACAGACCGTTGTCAGGTATAACGAACGGTTGCTACGTATAACAGACCATTATTATGTATAACAAACCGTTGTCATGTATAACAGACCGTTATTATGTATAGCAGACAGTTGTCACGTATAACGAACCATTACTATGTATAACAGACCGTTGTACTTGTGTCAGGAGGAGTTCTACCCATGTCAGGAGGAGTTGTGCCTGTCTCAGGAGGAGTTGTACCTGTGTCAGGGGGAGTTGTACCTGTGTCAGGAGGAGTTGTACCCATGTCAGGAGGAGTTGTACCTGTGTTAGGGGGAGTTGTACCTGTGTCAGGGGGAGTTGTACCTGTGTCAGGGGGAGTTGTACCTGTGTCAGGAGGAGTTGTACCCGTGTCAGGAGGAGTTGTACCTGTGTTAGGGGGAGTTGTACCCGTGTCAGGAGGAGTTGTACCTGTGTTAGGGGGAGTTGTACCTGTGTCAGGGGGAGTTGTACCTGTGTCAGGGGGAGTTGTACCTGTGTCAGGAGGAGTTGTACCCGTGTCAGGAGGAGTTGTACCTGTGTTAGGGGGAGTTGTCCTTGTGTCAGGAGGAGTTGTGCCTGTGTTAGGGGGAGTTGTACCTGTGTCAAGAGGAGTTGTACTTGTGTCAGGGGGAGTTGTACCTGTGTCAGGAGGAGTTCTACCCATGTCAGGAGGAGTTGTGCCTGTCTCAGGAGGAGTTGTACCTGTGTCAGGGGGAGTTGTACCTGTGTCAGGAGGAGTTGTACCCGTGTCAGGAGGAGTTGTACCTGTGTCAGGAGGAGTTGTACCTGTGTCAGGGGGAGTTTTACCTGTGTCAGGGGGAATTGTACCTGTGTCAGGGGGAGTTGTACCTGTGTCAGGAGGAGTTGTACCTGTGTCAGGAGGAGTTGTACCTGTGTCAGGAGGAGTTGTACCTGTGTCAGGAGGAGTTGTACCTGTGTCAGGGGGAGTTGTACCTGTGTCAGGAGGAGTTGTACCTGTGTCAGGGGGAGTTGTGCCTGTGTTAGGGGGAGTTGTACTTGTGTCAGGGGGAGTTGTACCTGTGTCAGGAGGAGTTGTACTTGTGTCAGGAGGAGTTCTACCCATGTCAGGAGGAGTTGTGCCTGTCTCAGGAGGAGTTGTACCTGTGTCAGGGGGAGTTGTACCTGTGTCAGGGGGAGTTGTACCTGTGTCAGGAGGAGTTGTACCTGTGTCAGGAGGAGTTGTGCCTGTGTTAGGGGGAGTTGTACTTGTGTCAGGGGGAGTTGTACCTGTGTCAGGAGGAGTTGTACTTGTGTCAGGAGGAGTTCTACCCATGTCAGGAGGAGTTGTGCCTGTCTCAGGAGGAGTTGTACCTGTGTCAGGGGGAGTTGTACCTGTGTTAGGGGGAGTTGTCCTTGTGTCAGGAGGAGTTGTGCCTGTGTTAGGGGGAGTTGTACCTGTGTCAGGAGGAGTTGTACTTGTGTCAGGGGGAGTTGTACTTGTGTCAGGAGGAGTTGTACCTGTGTCAGGGGGAGTTTAACCTGTGTTAGGGGGAGTTGTACCTGTGTCAGGAGGAGTTGTACCTGTGTCAGGGGGAGTTTTACCTGTGTCAGGGGGAGTTGTACCTGTGTCAGGAGGAGTTGTACCTGTGTCAGGAGGAGTTGTACCTGTGTCAGGGGGAGTTGTGCCTGTGTTAGGGGGAGTTGTACCTGTGTCAAGAGGAGTTGTACTTGTGTCAGGGGGAGTTGTACCTGTGTCAGGAGGAGTTGTACCTGTGTCAGGAGGAGTTCTACCCATGTCAGGAGGAGTTGTGCCTGTCTCAGGAGGAGTTGTACCTGTGTCAGGGGGAGTTGTACCTGTGTCAGGAGGAGTTGTACCCGTGTCAGGAGGAGTTGTACCTGTGTTAGGGGGAGTTGTCCTTGTGTCAGGAGGAGTTGTGCCTGTGTTAGGGGGAGTTGTACCTGTGTCAGGAGGAGTTGTACTTGTGTCAGGAGGAGTTGTACTTGTGTCAGGAGGAGTTGTACCTGTGTCAGGGGGAGTTTTACCTGTGTCAGGGGGAATTGTACCTGTGTCAGGGGGAGTTGTACCTGTGTCAGGAGGAGTTGTACCTGTGTCAGGAGGAGTTGTACCTGTGTCAGGAGGAGTTGTACCTGTGTCAGGAGGAGTTGTACCTGTGTCAGGGGGAGTTGTGCCTGTGTTAGGGGGAGTTGTACCTGTGTCAGGAGGAGTTGTACTTGTGTCAGGGGGAGTTGTACCTGTGTCAGGAGGAGTTGTACTTGTGTCAGGAGGAGTTGTACCTGTGTCAGGGGGAGTTGTACCTGTGTCAGGGGGAGTTGTACCTGTGTCAGGAGGAGTTGTACCTGTGTCAGGAGGAGTTGTGCCTGTGTTAGGGGGAGTTGTACCTGTGTCAGGAGGAGTTGTACTTGTGTCAGGGGGAGTTGTACCTGTGTCAGGAGGAGTTGTACTTGTGTCAGGAGGAGTTCTACCCATGTCAGGAGGAGTTGTGCCTGTCTCAGGAGGAGTTGTACCTGTGTCAGGGGGAGTTGTACCTGTGTTAGGGGGAGTTGTCCTTGTGTCAAGAGGAGTTGTGCCTGTGTTAGGGGGAGTTGTACCTGTGTCAGGAGGAGTTGTACTTGTGTCAGGGGGAGTTGTACTTGTGTCAGGAGGAGTTGTACCTGTGTCAGGGGGAGTTTAACCTGTGTTAGGGGGAGTTGTACCTGTGTCAGGAGGAGTTGTACCTGTGTCAGGGGGAGTTGTACCTGTGTCAGGGGGAGTTGTACCTGTGTCAGGAGGAGTTGTACCTGTGTCAGGAGGAGTTGTACCTGTGTCAGGGGGAGTTGTACCTGTGTCAGGAGGAGTTGTACCTGTGTCAGGGGGAGTTGTGCCTGTGTCAGGAGGAGTTGTACCTGTGTCAGGGGGAGTTGTGCCTGTGTCAGGAAGAGTTGTGCCTGTGTAAGGGGGAGTTGTACTTGTGTCAGGGGGAGTTTTACCCGTGTCAGGAGGAGTTCTACCCGTGTCAGGAGGAGTTGTACCCGTGTCAGGAGGAGTTGTACCCGTGTCAGGGGGAGTTGTACCCGTGTCAGGAGGAGTTGTACCCGTCTCAGGAGGAGTTGTACCCGTGTCAGGAGGAGTTGTACCCGTGTCAGGGGGAGTTGTACCTGTCTCAGGAGGAGTTGTACCTGTGTCAGGAGGAGTTGTACTTGTGTCAGGGGGAGTTGTACCTGTGTCAGGAGGAGTTGTACCTGTGTCAGGAGGATTTGTACCCGTGTCAGGAGGAGTTGTACCTGTGTCAGGAGGAGTAGTACCCGTGTCAGGGGGAGTTGTACCCGTGTCAGGAGGAGTTGTACCTGTCTCAGGAGGAGTTGTACCTGTGTCAGGAGGAGTTGTACCTGTGTCAGGGGGAGTTGTACCTGTGTCAGGAGGAGTTGTACCTGTGTCAGGAGGAGTTGTACCTGTGTCAGGGGGAGTTGTACCTGTCTCAGGAGGAGTTGTACTTGTGTCAGGAGGAGTTGTACCCGTGTCAGGAGGAGTTGTACCTGGAGTCTTACCTATGTCAGGAGGAGTTGTACCTGTGTCAGGGGGAGTTTTACCTGTCTCAGGAGGAGTTGTACCTGTGTCAGGAGGAGTTGCACCCGTGTCAGGAGGAGTTGTACCTGTGTCAGGAGGAGTTTTACCTGTGTCAGGAGGAGTTGTACCTGTGTCAGGAGGAGTTGTATCTGTGTCAGGAGGAGTTTTACCTGTGTCAGGAGGAGTTGTACCTGTGTCAGGAGGAGTTGTACCCGTGTCAGGGGGAGTTGTACCCGTGTCAGGGGGAGTTGTACCTGTCTCAGGAGGAGTTGTACCTGTGTCAGGAGGAGTTGTACCTGTGTCAGGAAGAGTTTTACCTGTGTCAGGAGGAGTTGTACCTGTGTCAGGAGGAGTTGTACCTGTGTCAGGAGGAGTTGTACCTGTGTCAGGGGGAGTTGTGCCTGTGTTAGGGGGAGTTGTACCTGTGTCAGGAGGAGTTGTACTTGTGTCAGGGGGAGTTGTACCTGTGTCAGGAGGAGTTGTACTTGTGTCAGGAGGAGTTCTACCCATGTCAGGAGGAGTTGTGCCTGTCTCAGGAGGAGTTGTACCTGTGTCAGGGGGAGTTGTACCTGTGTCAGGGGGAGTTGTACCTGTGTCAGGAGGAGTTGTACCTGTGTCAGGAGGAGTTGTGCCTGTGTTAGGGGGAGTTGTACCTGTGTCAGGAGGAGTTGTACTTGTGTCAGGGGGAGTTGTACCTGTGTCAGGAGGAGTTGTACTTGTGTCAGGAGGAGTTCTACCCATGTCAGGAGGAGTTGTGCCTGTCTCAGGAGGAGTTGTACCTGTGTCAGGGGGAGTTGTACCTGTGTTAGGGGGAGTTGTCCTTGTGTCAGGAGGAGTTGTTCCTGTGTTAGGGGGAGTTGTACCTGTGTCAGGAGGAGTTGTACCTGTGTCAGGGGGAGTTGTACTTGTGTCAGGAGGAGTTGTACCTGTGTCAGGGGGAGTTTAACCTGTGTTAGGGGGAGTTGTACCTGTGTCAGGAGGAGTTGTACCTGTGTCAGGTGGAGTTGTACCTGTGTCAGGGGGAGTTGTACCTGTGTCAGGAGGAGTTGTACCTGTGTCAGGAGGAGTTGTACCTGTGTCAGGGGGAGTTGTACCTGTGTCAGGAGGAGTTGTACCTGTGTCAGGGGGAGTTGTGCCTGTGTCAGGAGGAGTTGTACCTGTGTCAGGGGGAGTTGTGCCTGTGTCAGGAAGAGTTGTGCCTGTGTAAGGGGGAGTTGTACTTGTGTCAGGGGGAGTTTTACCCGTGTCAGGAGGAGTTCTACCCGTGTCAGGAGGAGTTGTACCCGTGTCAGGAGGAGTTGTACCTGTGTCAGGGGGAGTTGTACCCGTGTCAGGAGGAGTTGTACCCGTCTCAGGAGGAGTTGTACCCGTGTCAGGAGGAGTTGTACCCGTGTCAGGGGGAGTTGTACCTGTCTCAGGAGGAGTTGTACCTGTGTCAGGAGGAGTTGTACCTGTGTCAGGGGGAGTTGTACCTGTGTCAGGAGGAGTTGTACCTGTGTCAGGAGGATTTGTACCCGTGTCAGGAGGAGTTGTACCTGTGTCAGGAGGAGTAGTACCCGTGTCAGGGGGAGTTGTACCCGTGTCAGGAGGAGTTGTACCTGTCTCAGGAGGAGTTGTACCTGTGTCAGGAGGAGTTGTACCCGTGTCAGGGGGAGTTGTACCTGTCTCAGGAGGAGTTGTACCTGTGTCAGGAGGAGTTGTACCCGTGTCAGGGGGAGTTGTACCTGTCTCAGGAGGAGTTGTACTTGTGTCAGGAGGAGTTGTACCCGTGTCAGGAGGAGTTGTACCTGGAGTCTTACCTATGTCAGGAGGAGTTGTACCTGTGTCAGGGGGAGTTTTACCTGTCTCAGGAGGAGTTGTACCTGTGTCAGGAGGAGTTGCACCCGTGTCAGGAGGAGTTGTACCTGTGTCAGGAGGAGTTTTACCTGTGTCAGGAGGAGTTGTACCTGTGTCAGGAGGAGTTGTATCTGTGTCAGGAGGAGTTTTACCTGTGTCAGGAGGAGTTGTACCTGTGTCAGGAGGAGTTGTACCCGTGTCAGGGGGAGTTGTACCCGTGTCAGGGGGAGTTGTACCTGTCTCAGGAGGAGTTGTACCTGTGTCAGGAGGAGTTGTACCTGTGTCAGGAAGAGTTTTACCTGTGTCAGGAGGAGTTGTACCTGTGTCAGGAGGAGTTGTACCCGTGTCAGGGGGAGTTGTACCTGTCTCAGGAGGAGTTGTACTTGTGTCAGAAGGAGTTGTACCTGTCTCAGGAGGAGTAGTACCCGTGTCAGGGGGAGTTGTACCCGTGTCAGGAGGAGTTGTACCTGTCTCAGAAGGAGTTGTACCTGTGTCAGGAGGAGTTGTACCCGTGTCAGGGGGAGTTGTACCTGTCTCAGGAGGAGTTGTACCTGTGTCAGGAGGAGTTGTACTTGTGTCAGGGGGAGTTGTACCTGTGTCAGGAGGAGTTGTACTTGTGTCAGGGGGAGTTGTACCTGTGTCAGGAGGAGTTGTACCTGTGTCAGGAGGAGTTGTACCTGTGTCAGGAGGAGTTGTACTTGTGTCAGGAGGAGTTGTACTTGTGTCAGGGGGAGTTGTACCTGTGTCAGGAGGAGTTGTACCTGTGTCAGGAGGAGTTGTACCCGTGTCAGGGGGAGTTGTACCTGTCTCAGGAGGAGTTGTACTTGTGTCAGGAGGAGTTGTACCCGTGTCAGGGGGAGTTGTACCCGTCTCAGGAGGAGTTGTACCTGTCTCAGGAGGAGTTGTACCTGTGTCAGGAGGAGTTGTACCCGTGTCAGGAGGAGTTGTACCCGTGTCAGGGGGAGTTGTACCTGTCTCAGGAGAAGTTGTACCTGTATCAGGAGGAGTTGTACCCGTGTCAGGGGGAGTTGTACCTGTCTCAGGAGGAGTTGTACCTGTGTCATGGGGAGTTGTACCTGTGTCAGGAGGAGTTGTACCTGTGTCAGGAGGAGTTGTACTTGTGTCAGGGGGAGTTGTACCTGTGTCAGGGGGAGTTGTACCTGTGTCAGGAGGAGTTGTACCCGTGTCAGGAGGAGTTGTACCTGTGTTAGGGGGAGTTGTCCTTGTGTCAGGAGGAGTTGTGCCTGTGTTAGGGGGAGTTGTACCTGTGTCAGGAGGAGTTGTACTTGTGTCAGGAGGAGTTGTACTTGTGTCAGGAGGAGTTGTACCTGTGTCAGGGGGAGTTTTACCTGTGTCAGGGGGAATTGTACCTGTGTCAGGGGGAGTTGTACCTGTGTCAGGAGGAGTTGTACCTGTGTCAGGAGGAGTTGTACCTGTGTCAGGAGGAGTTGTACCTGTGTCAGGGGGAGTTGTACCTGTGTCAGGAGGAGTTGTACCTGTGTCAGGGGGAGTTGTACCTGTGTCAGGAGGAGTTGTACCTGTGTCAGGGGGAGTTGTGCCTGTGTTAGGGGGAGTTGTACCTGTGTCAGGAGGAGTTGTACTTGTGTCAGGGGGAGTTGTACCTGTGTCAGGAGGAGTTGTACTTGTGTCAGGAGGAGTTCTACCCATGTCAGGAGGAGTTGTGCCTGTCTCAGGAGGAGTTGTACCTGTGTCAGGGGGAGTTGTACCTGTGTCAGGGGGAGTTGTACCTGTGTCAGGAGGAGTTGTACCTGTGTCAGGAGGAGTTGTGCCTGTGTTAGGGGGAGTTGTACCTGTGTCAGGAGGAGTTGTACTTGTGTCAGGGGGAGTTGTACCTGTGTCAGGAGGAGTTGTACTTGTGTCAGGAGGAGTTCTACCCATGTCAGGAGGAGTTGTGCCTGTCTCAGGAGGAGTTGTACCTGTGTCAGGGGGAGTTGTACCTGTGTTAGGGGGAGTTGTCCTTGTGTCAGGAGGAGTTGTGCCTGTGTTAGGGGGAGTTGTACCTGTGTCAGGAGGAGTTGTACTTGTGTCAGGGGGAGTTGTACTTGTGTCAGGAGGAGTTGTACCTGTGTCAGGGGGAGTTTAACCTGTGTTAGGGGGAGTTGTACCTGTGTCAGGAGGAGTTGTACCTGTGTCAGGGGGAGTTTTACCTGTGTCAGGGGGAGTTGTACCTGTGTCAGGAGGAGTTGTACCTGTGTCAGGAGGAGTTGTACCTGTGTCAGGAGGAGTTGTACCTGTGTCAGGAGGAGTTGTACCTGTGTCAGGGGGAGTTGTACCTGTGTCAGGAGGAGTTGTACCTGTGTCAGGGGGAGTTGTGCCTGTGTCAGGAGGAGTTGTACCTGTGTCAGGGGGAGTTGTGCCTGTGTCAGGAAGAGTTGTGCCTGTGTAAGGGGGAGTTGTACTTGTGTCAGGGGGAGTTTTACCCGTGTCAGGAGGAGTTCTACCCGTGTCAGGAGGAGTTGTACCCGTGTCAGGAGGAGTTGTACCCGTGTCAGGGGGAGTTGTACCCGTGTCAGGAGGAGTTGTACCCGTCTCAGGAGGAGTTGTACCCGTGTCAGGAGGAGTTGTACCCGTGTCAGGAGGAGTTGTACCTGGAGTCTTACCTGTGTCAAGAGGAGTTGTACCTGTGTCAGGGGGAGTTTTACCTGTCTCAGGAGGAGTTGTACCTGTGTCAGGAGGAGTTGTACCCGTGTCAGGAGGAGTTGTACCTGTGTCAGGAGGAGTTTTACCTGTGTCAGGAGGAGTTGTACCTGTGTCAGGAGGAGTTGTACCCGTGTCAGGGGGAGTTGTACCCGTGTCAGGGGGAGTTGTACCTGTCTCAGGAGGAGTTGTACCTGTGTCAGGAGGAGTTGTACTTGTGTCAGGGGGAGTTGTACCTGTGTCAGGAAGAGTTTTACCTGTGTCAGGAGGAGTTGTACCTGTGTCAGGAGGAGTTGTACCCGTGTCAGGGGGAGTTGTACCTGTCTCAGGAGGAGTTGTACTTGTGTCAGAAGGAGTTGTACCTGTCTCAGGAGGAGTAGTACCCGTGTCAGGGGGAGTTGTACCCGTGTCAGGAGGAGTTGTACCTGTCTCAGAAGGAGTTGTACCTGTGTCAGGAGGAGTTGTACCCGTGTCAGGGGGAGTTGTACCTGTCTCAGGAGGAGTTGTACCTGTGTCAGGAGGAGTTGTACTTGTGTCAGGGGGAGTTGTACCTGTGTCAGGAGGAGTTGTACTTGTGTCAGGGGGAGTTGTACCTGTGTCAGGAGGAGTTGTACCTGTGTCAGGAGGAGTTGTACCTGTGTCAGGAGGAGTTGTACCTGTGTCAGGAGGAGTTGTACTTGTGTCAGGAGGAGTTGTTCCTGTGTCAGGAGGAGTTGTACCTGTGTCAGGAGGAGTTGTACCCGTGTCAGGAGGAGTTGTACCTGGAGTCTTACCTGTGTCAGGAGGAGTTGTACCTGTGTCAGGGGGAGTTTTACCTGTCTCAGGAGGAGTTGTACCTGTGTCAGGAGGAGTTGTACCTGTGTCAGGAGGAGTTGTACCCGTGTCAGGAGGAGTTGTACCTGTGTCAGGAGGAGTTGTACTTGTGTCAGGGGGAGTTGTACCTGTGTCAGGAGGAGTTGTACCTGTGTCAGGAGGAGTTGTACCCGTGTCAGGGGGAGTTGTACCTGTCTCAGGAGGAGTTGTACTTGTGTCAGGAGGAGTTGTACCTGTGTCAGGGGGAGTTGTACCCGTGTCAGGGGGAGTTGTACCTGTCTCAGGAGGAGTTGTACCTGTCTCAGGAGGACTTGTACCTGTGTCAGGAGGAGTTGTACCTGTGTCAGGAGGAGTTGTACCCGTGTCAGGGGGAGTTGTACCTGTCTCAGGAGAAGTTGTACCTGTATCAGGAGGAGTTGTACTTGTGTCAGGGGGAGTTGTACCTGTCTCAGGAGGAGTAGTACCTGTGTCAGGAGGAGTTGTACTTGTGTCAGGGGGAGTTGTACCCGTGTCAGGAGGAGTTGTACCCGTGTCAGGGGGAGTTGTACCTGTCTCAGGAGGAGTTGTACCTGTGTCAGGGGGAGTTGTACCTGTGTCAGGAGGAGTTGTACCTGTGTCAGGAGGAGTTGTACCCGTGTCAGGAGGAGTTGTACCTGTGTCAGGAGGAGTTTTACCTGTCTCAGGAGGAGTAGTACCCGTGTCAGGGGGAGTTGTACCCGTGTCAGGAGGAGTTGTACCTGTCTCAGGAGGAGTTGTACCTGTGTCAGGGGGAGTTGTACCTGTCTCAGCAGGAGTTGTACCTGTGTCAGGAGGAGTTGTACTTGTGTCAGGGGGAGTTGTACCTGTGTCAGGAGGAGTTGTACCTGTGTTAGGAGGAGTTGTACTCGTGTCAGGAGGAGTTGTACCTGTGTCAGGGGGAGTTGTACCTGTCTCAGGAGGAGTAGTACCTGTGTCAGGAGGAGTTGTACTTGTGTCAGGGGGAGTTGTACCCGTGTCAGGAGGAGTTGTACCCGTGTCAGGGGGAGTTGTACCTGTCTCAGGAGGAGTTGTACCTGTGTCAGGAGGAGTTGTACTTGTGTCAGGAGGAGTTGTACCTGTGTCAGGAGGAGTTGTACCTGTGTCAGGAGGAGTTGTACCCGTGTCAGGAGGAGTTGTACCTGTGTCAGGAGGAGTTTTACCTGTCTCAGGAGGAGTAGTACCCGTGTCAGGGGGAGTTGTACCCGTGTCAGGGGGAGTTGTACCTGTCTCAGGAGGAGTTGTACCTGTGTCAGGAGGAGTTGTACCCGTGTCAGGGGGAGTTGTACCTGTCTCAGGAGAAGTTGTACCTGTATCAGGAGGAGTTGTACTTGTGTCAGGGGGAGTTGTACCTGTATCAGGAGGAGTTGTACTTGTGTCAGGGGGAGTTGTACCTGTCTCAGGAGGAGTTGTACCTGTGTCAGGAGGAGTTGTACCTGTGTTAGGAGGAGTTGTACTCGTGTCAGGAGGAGTTGTACCTGTGTCAGGGGGAGTTGTACCTGTCTCAGGAGGAGTAGTACCTGTGTCAGGAGGAGTTGTACTTGTGTCAGGGGGAGTTGTACCCGTGTCAGGAGGAGTTGTACCCGTGTCAGGGGGAGTTGTACCTGTCTCAGGAGGAGTTGTACCTGTGTCAGGAGGAGTTGTACTTGTGTCAGGGGGAGTTGTACCTGTGTCAGGAGGAGTTGTACCTGTGTCAGGAGGAGTTGTACCCGTGTCAGGAGGAGTTGTACCTGTGTCAGGAGGAGTTTTACCTGTCTCAGGAGGAGTAGTACCCGTGTCAGGGGGAGTTGTACCCGTGTCAGGAGGAGTTGTACCTGTCTCAGGAGGAGTTGTACCTGTGTCAGGGGGAGTTGTACCTGTCTCAGGAGGAGTTGTACCTGTGTCAGGAGGAGTTGTACTTGTGTCAGGGGGAGTTGTACCTGTGTTAGGAGGAGTTGTACTCGTCTCAGGAGGAGTTGTACCTGTGTCAGGAGGAGTTGTACTTGTGTCAGGGGGAGTTGTACCTGTGTCAGGAGGAGTTGTACCTGTGTCAGGAGGAGTTGTACCCGTGTCAGGAGGAGTTGTACCTGTGTCAGGAGGAGTTTTACCTGTCTCAGGAGGAGTAGTACCCGTGTCAGGGGGAGTTGTACCCGTGTCAGGAGGAGTTGTACCTGTCTCAGGAGGAGTTGTACCTGTCTCAGGAGGAGTTGTACCTGTGTCAGGAGGAGTTGTACTTGTGTCAGGGGGAGTTGTACCTGTGTCAGGAGGAGTTGTACCTGTGTTAGGAGGAGTTGTACTCGTGTCAGGAGGAGTTGTACCTGTGTCAGGAGGAGTTTTACCTGTGTCGGGAGGAGTTGTACCTGTGTCAGGAGGAGTTGTACCCGTGTCAGGGGGAGTTGTACCTGTCTCAGGAGGAGTTGTACTTGTGTCAGGAGGAGTTGTACCTGTGTCAGGAGGAGTTGTACCCGTGTCAGGGGGAGTTGTACCTGTCTCAGGAGGAGTTGTACCTGTGTCAGGAGGAGTTGTACCTGTGTCAGGAGGAGTTGTACTTGTGTCAGGGGGAGTTGTACCTGTGTCAGGAGGAGTTGTACCTGTGTCAGGAGGAGTTGTACCCGTGTCAGGAGGAGTTGTACCTGTGTCAGGAGGAGTTGTACCCGTGTCAGGGGGAGTTGTACCTGTCTCAGGAGGAGTTGTACTTGTGTCAGGAGGAGTTGTACCTGTCTCAGGAGGAGTAGTACCTGTAATGGAAAATTACATTGTATGTACTGATGTCTCTTTATGCAACAGTGGAAAGTTACTGTCTGGGTGCTCTTCGTCTCATGTAGTGGGAAAGTACTGAGTGTTGACTTTTACTGGGACACTGTTTGGGTAAAACAACTCTTTATCTGTGCAAAACAACTCCTTTTCTCACAGTCCCTGTTGTAGATTTCTATATAGTCACATTGTAATAATCTCCGGGAGCGCACTCTTCTGCAGACTTTGTGTGACTCTGTATAACCAGTGCCTCTTCTTGCAAGAATAAAATACAACAAAGACATTTCATCTGTTTGGGATCTTGATTTCAACGTTCATTAGGACTCATCTCGGAATACTGAAAGAATTTCCATTACAATTTGGCGTCACGAACAGGATTCCGTGGAAGATCGTCCTGAGACGACGGGAGACCGGTGACTGATCATCCAGGAGAAACCTCCTGCCTGTACCTTTACAAGTTAAGAGACGACAGGACCGATCCCCAGCGACTCTGGACCGTCTCTACTGGGATCCAAAGGACCTGATTGAGTCCAACAAATCAACTATTAACCGGGTGAGACGTTGAAATTCTGATGTCTTTTAATCATTGATAATAACGATATTGAAAACCAGTATAATATAAATAATGAAATATAACATTGAAATTGAGGTTTCTTGAGTTTCATAACAATTTCCACTTGTCTAGTAATAACTGGATTGTTGTGGATTTTGGGTTGAAGAAATTTCCTGACGTGATTTGAGATTCTTTGTGGCATCTTTTGTCCTCCATAGAGCAAGTGATAAAAAAGGAGAACTGGAAAATAGAAATGGATGTTCAAAATTAAATCAATTTTGAACGTTGTAGTTTCTTGACCTTAGAAGTATTTGTGTTGGGTGGCTGTTGTTCACGCACAGTGCTTGAGAGAAAACATATGTATGAAGCATATGAAGCAATTGGTTGAAGCAATTGTCAAAGTCTGTTGACTCAGAGAAAAGGGGAAAGTGACCGCACCTGAAGCGAGATTCATTCCGCCTTACAGCTTTATCTTCATTAAGCTATAGTAACCTAGACCTCACGAGGGACGCCCCGTGTTGTAAAGTGACGTGTACACGTACCCTGAAAGTCCAGAATGGGATCAGGGAAGAGTAAACCTCAGGAATCTCCACCTGAGGGAGGATGTATCGATGCCACGAGATCCAAATACGGAGAGGATAGCATAGAATGTGTTTCTACATGGATTAAAGATTATGGGTTTCCTTCTGGAGGCTCATTCAGCATAAATCAATTGGAGAAGCTGTTGATGCAGAGAGGTGTTATTGATGTGCATGCACCCGTTTTGTGTGTCTATGCTGTTGAACTGTGACTGCTGCTTGTTTACTGATGTGCAAGTGCTTTGCAGGCTTACGCTGCTGAATTTTGCTGTATAACTGTGTTATAAACCAGAGAATTTTACACATACGACCGTTCACAAATCAGCCAAGGTTAAAAGATTTTATCAGTCAAAGGACCGACAGAGTAAAAAAAGCAGTAGTCAAAAGTCAACCTGTCATTGATAAACCCGCTGGAATAGTGGGCAGACAGGCCGTGTGGAAGTATGTAGTTCCGTTCACCGTATTGATGTGTGATTGGGCGGATGGTGAATGGCCGCATTGAGGCTCGCTTGAGACGGAGAAACTGCGGCTGACTGAGCTAAATGGGCATGGAGACATTGGAAATCCAGACTGGGATTTTGCATTTATGAGAAAGTGTGCACTGGTATGGAAGAAAGTCACCGCTCTTCAAATCTGTAGTCGGAGAGTGAGTGAGAATGGCTGTGAATGGGGTTCAGATGAATTGAGAAAAAATGGTGGATGAATGCGTACCATTTATTGCAACATGTCACAGGCCATTGTTAAAGATCACATTGCAGACCAAAGCGGCTGAGATAGTGAGAATCAGACAAAGGCGATGATGTATGATAGAATTAAACGCCAAGGTAAAACTCCGTCCCCTCAGTGTTTGTTGAGTGTGTTGACTGAAGCTAAAATCCCACTTTCAGAGCAATTGAATTTAATTGAATTGAATTGAATTGAATTGAACAAATTCACTGTTTCACTTTACCCCAAGATAACGATAAAGCTTCTTACCGTGAAACTACAAATCCATTATTCATAAAGTCAGGTATCTTAAAATGTTGGGATATTGTGCGTGTAAAGACATTAGAAATACTATTTCAAGTTAGGAATAAAAGCCTTCCTGTTAGTAAAAAAAAAAAAAAATTAAGGACAAAGAAACCAGAGCATTTTTTTGGGGGGGGATTCTGATTCTGATGATTCTGAGTGTTAAAATCAAAGCAATGATTTTGATTTTTTACTCTCCTAAGGTTTACTTGTTTAGTGCTTTCGACTTTTCAGTTAGTGAATTTTCAATCAATGTATCCTGATATTAAAGGTTGAAGGGATTAAATAGTTAAAGTGTATACTCTTTAAGATGAACTTGTATCCTGCATGACTGATAAAAAAAAAAAAAAAAAAAAATGAAATGGTTTATGATTTATGATTTACTTCTTTACTTAGATTTTGTTCCATTTATTTCTTATTCTATTATCTATCTTGTTTCATTGTATAAGAATGAAGATTGACTTTATATTAAGTTTAAAATTTAGTGTGTGATGTCATTTAATCAAGTGTGTTGGGGTATATTTGAAACTTAATCAGGTAAATCACCCTACATCACCCTGATGATGATCGGTTTGGACGGACAGGGCAATATGGGTTTTCCCTCTTTTGTCATTTGAGGTTTTATCTTTGTCCTGTCCAGATAGAGTAGTTAGCGCATCTGGTCTTTTTGCTCCATCTCCTGTAAAACCGAGGCGGAGTTTTTGGCCATTTGTCAGTAGGTGCATGTGACCTGCGACCTCTGTCAAAGAGCTCTCTAAACCTTTACAGGGTTTGGGAGGTTTACCAGTACTTGGTAATTTTCCTTGGGAGGCCTTAATTGGCTTGAAGACGGAACTCGTAGGTCATTGCTAGAGGTTAAGGGTGAGCCTTTTTATAATCATGTATCATTATATGCAACTAAAATAATACTTAATCCACAGTATGGCTCTCGATACTTTCTGTGATGTATTACTATGATGATATAATTTGAATCTCGATGAATTATTATGTCTGATGGAGCACTATCCAGATACATCATATGTACATACTTTTATGTTGATCAATAGAATGATCAAAAGGGGGAAATGTAATGGAAAATTACATTGTATGTACTGATGTCTCTTTATGCAACAGTGGAAAGTTACTGTCTGGGTGCTCTTCGTCTCATGTAGTGGGAAAGTACTGAGTGTTGACTTTTACTGGGACACTGTTTGGGTAAAACAACTCTTTATCTGTGCAAAACAACTCCTTTTCTCACAGTCCCTGTTGTAGATTTCTATATAGTCACATTGTAA
Organism: Sebastes miniatus; assembly: GCA_916701275.1. NCBI lineage: Eukaryota > Metazoa > Chordata > Actinopteri > Perciformes > Sebastidae > Sebastes > Sebastes miniatus. The sequence goes on from CAKALS010000027.1 coordinate 397,246, forward strand.
TAATCTCCGGGAGCGCACTCTTCTGCAGACTTTGTGTGACTCTGTATAACCAGTGCCTCTTCTTGCAAGAATAAAATACAACAAAGACATTTCATCTGTTTGGGATCTTGATTTCAACGTTCATTAGGACTCATCTCGGAATACTGAAAGAATTTCCATTACATACCCGTGTCAGGGGGAGTTGTACCCGTGTCAGGAGGAGTTGTACCTGTCTCAGGAGGAGTTGTACCTGTGTCAGGAGGAGTTGTACTTGTGTCAGGGGGAGTTGTACTTGTCTCAGGAGGAGTTGTACCTGTATCAGGAGGAGTTGTACTTGTGTCAGGGGGAGTTGTACCTGTCTCAGGAGGAGTAGTACCTGTGTCAGGAGGAGTTGTACTTGTGTCAGGGGGAGTTGTACCCATGTCAGGGGGAGTTGTACCTGTCTCAGGAGGAGTTGTACCTGTGTCAGGAGGAGTTGTACTTGTGTCAGGAGGAGTTGTTCCTGTGTCAGGAGGAGTTGTACCCGTGTCAGGAGGAGTTGTACCTGGAGTCTTACCTGTGTCAGGAGGAGTTGTACCTGTGTCAGGAGGAGTTTTACCTGTGTCAGGAGGAGTTGTACCTGTGTCAGGAGGAGTTGTACCTGTGTCAGGGGGAGTTGTACCTGTCTCAGGAGGAGTTGTACCTGTGTCAGGAGGAGTTGTACCTGTGTCTGATGACCTTCAGCCTGTTTAATATTTTCAGTTTTTTGTCTTTCCTCAAAGCAGAGATTAACCCCAGTGTGACCCTCAGTGAGGAGGCTGGAGGTCAAAGGTCAGCACATTCAGACAGTAGAAGAAGAAAACATGGGGGTAACCCGAGCTCAGTAGAAATGTCAGCCGTCCATTTAAAACCATCCACAGCTGCATTTTCTTCACTGTTAGCAAATATTCCAGAGTACTCAAACGCAGCCTCTTTAAATATTCATCAGCAGCACCTCCTCCACCTCCTCCACCTCCTCCACCCCCGCCTCTGAGAGGAGTGATAAATTATTCAGACAGAGCTGAAGTCAACACACTGATGGAGAGAAACACTCCGTGAAGACACCTGCCCACCTGCAGAAATACACCACCAAGTTAACCTGATAATAACACGTTAACGCTAATTCGTTTTAACGCAACTAATTTCTTTAACGCTACTTGTGATCTTTAGGTTGTAGCGGATCAGTTTTAAAGCTAGAGTGAAGATACTATCATATGAAACTATAAAACCGGATGAATCCATCGGTACCAACCATGTCAGACTAGCTTGTTGAGAAGGAGGTTAAATAACGCTCCAATCTTACACTAAATGTTGGCGAGGTAAAACTGTCATGTCCATGTTCAAAGGGGTCCCTTGACCTCTGACCTCCAGATCAGTGAATGTAAATGGGTTCTATGGGTACCCACGAGTCTCCCCTTTACAGACATACCCACTTTATGATAATCACATGCAGTTTGGGGCAAGTCATAGTCAAGTCAGCACACTGACACACTGACAGCTCTTCAACAACGGCTCTTCACCGCAATTGACAAGCTCGATTACCCATCAGTCATTGCGCCTCGCTGGAGGGCTAACAGAGGGCTATGCTAGCCACTAATGTTAGCTGCTGTAAGCACTCATGCCACAGCCGGAGTTGTACTCTGGAGACATCGCTGATCGCTGATCGCTGATCGCTGAGCATTGCTGAGTTTAACGATAATGTTATTTATATCTAACGATTAATTCAGGTTTCAGTTAGACAGTATTTGGATGTTAGTCTCTCTCTCTCTCTCTCTCTCTCTCTCTCCCCCTCTCTCTCTCTCTCTCTCTCTCTCTCTCTCTCCCTCTCTCTCCCTCTCCCTCCATCTCTCTCCCTCTCCATCTCTCTCTCTCTCTCTCCCTCTCTCTCCCTCTCCCTCCCTCTCCCTACCTCTCCATCTCTCTCTCTCTCTCTCTCTCTCTCTCTCTCTCTCTCTCTCTCTCTCTCTCTCTCTCTCTCTCTCTCCCCAGACAGTCTCAGCAGATGGCCGCCCACCCAGAGCCCGGTTCTGGTTCTGCTCCAGGTTTCTTCCCACTAAACAGGGAGTTTGTCCTGGCCACAGCGCGCTTGATGGATCTTGTTGGCTCTCTAAACTATGGTGTACGGTCTAAGACCTGCTCTATTGATAAAGCGTCTCGAGATAACTTCAGTTATGATTTGACAGTATATAAAAATAAATTGAATTGAAAATTGAATTGAATTAAATAGACAGTATTTTTCTAGAGTATTGGACGTTAGACAGTATTTTTCCAGAGTATTGGAAGTTAGACAGTATTTTCTAGAGTATTGGATTCGAGATATTATTTTTCTAAAGTATTAGACGTTAGACAGTATTTTTCTAGTGTATTGGACGTTAGACAGTATTTTTCTAGAGTATTGGACGTTAGACAATATTTTCTAGAGTATTGGACGTTAGACAGTATTTTTCTAGAGTATTGGACGTTAGACAATATTTTTCTAGAGTATTGGACGTTAGACAATATTTTCTAGAGTATTGGACGTTAGACAGTATTTTTCTAGAGTATTGGACGTCAGACGTATTTTCTAAAGTATTAGATGTTAGACAGTATTTTTCTAGAGTATTGGACTCGAGACATTATTTTTCTAGAGTATTAGACGTTAGACAGTATTTTTCTAGAGTTTTGGACGTTAGACAGTATTTTTCTAGAGTATTGGACGTTAGACAGTATTTTCTAGAGTATTGGATTCGAGATATTATTTTTCTAAAGTATTAGACGTTAGACAGTATTTTTCTAGTGTATTGGACGTTAGACAGTATTTTTCTAGAGTATTGGACATTAGACAATATTTTCTAGAGTATTGGACGTTAGACAGTATTTTTCTAGAGTATTGGACGTTAGACAATATTTTTCTAGAGTATTGGACGTTAGACAATATTTTCTAGAGTATTGGACGTTAGACAGTATTTTTCTAGAGTATTGGACGTCAGACGTACTTTCTAAAGTATTAGACGTTGGACAGTATTTTTCTAGAGTATTGGACTCGAGACATTATTTTTCTAGAGTATTAGACGTTAGACAGTATTTTTCTAGAGTTTTGGACGTTAGACAGTATTTTTCTAGAGTATTGGACGTTAGACAGTATTTTTCTAGAGTATTGGACGTTAGACGGTATTTTCTAGACTATTGGACGTTAGACAGTATTTTTCTAGAGCATTGGACGTTAGACGGTATTTTCTAGACTATTGGACGTTAGACAGTATTTTTCTAGAGTATTGGACGTTAGACAGTATTTTTCTAGAGTATTGGACGTTAGACGGTATTTTTCTAGAGTATTGGACGTTAGACGGTATTTTCTAGACTATTGGACGTTAGACAGTATTTTTCTAGAGTATTGGACTCGAGACATTATTTTTCTAAAGTATTAGATGGTAGACAGTATTTTTCTAGAGTATTAGACGTTAGACAGTAATTTTCTAGAGTATTGGATGTTAGACAATATTTGTCTAGAGTATTGGACGTTAGACAGTATTTTTCTAAAGTATTAGACGTTAGACAGTATTTTTCTAGAGTATTGGACGTTAGACAGTATTTTCTAGAGTATTGGACGTTAGACAGTATTTTTCTAGAGTATTGGATGTTAGACAGTATTTTTCTAGAGTATTGGACGTTAGACAGTATTTTCCTAGGGTATTGGACGTTAGACAGTATTTTCCTAGGGTATTGGACGTTAGACAGTATTTTTCTAGAGTATTGGACGTTAGACAGTATTTTCTAGAGTATTGGACGTTAGACAGTATTTTTCTAGAGTACTTGACTCGAAACATTAGTTTTCTAAAGTATTAGACGTTAGACAGTATTTTTCTAGAGTATTGGATGTTAGACGGTATTTTCTAGAGTATTGGACGTTAGACAGTATTTTTCTAGAGTATTGGACTCGAGACATTATTTTTCTAAAGTATTAGATGTCAGACAGTATTTTCCTAGAGTATTGGACATTAGACAGTATTTGAAGGAGTATTGGACGTTAGACAGTATTTTCTAGATTATTCGACGTTAGAAAGTATTTCCTAGTGTATTGGACGTTAGTCAGTATTTTTCTAGAGTATTGGACGTCAGACAGTATTTTTCTAGAGTATTGGACGTGGACAGAGGTTCAGGTACCAGAGGTTCTGAGCTGCTAACCCTATCTATAGGTCCGGTCCATCAGCTTGCTGCTCACGCTGCTCACGCTGCTCTGGTATCTTTAGCTCCAGTTGACGTTCAAAGAGAATATTGGATCTCTTTATTAGCATTAACAGCACCTGGTTGGCTGATGTTAATAATTCAGCAGCTGCTTGATTGGATGCATAAATATTACATCAGTGTTTCCTCACCGTGATAGACGGATACTCAGTTACTGTTGGTCATCAGCAGCAGAGCTCTGAGAGACACGGAGACACAATCACCATGGTAACGAGGAGTCACAGCTCGTTAACATCCCCAAACCTCGTTAGTGGAGCCGTTACCCAGCAGCCCTTTCTGCTGTCTCCAGATATTATATATAATATTATAATTCATAGTATGTCTGATTCATATTAAAGGCCCATCACACACACGCACACGCACTCTCACACACACACACACACACACACACACAGATGATGTCTCACAGCTGATTGGATCCTCCCTTCCTGTCCACCGCCGCCACCACCGGAGTCATCCTGCAACAGCACACACACCTCAGCTCAGAGTCAGCCAATCACAGAGCAGACACACAGTCTCATCATCATCATCATGATCATCATCATCATCATCACCATCACCATCACCACCATCACCACCATCATCACCATCATCACCATCACCATCACCATCATCCTCATCCTCATCCTCATCACCATCACCACCATCCCCATCACCATCACCACCATCATCACCATCATCATCATCATCACCATCACCATCACCATCACCATCATCACCATCACCACCATCACCATCACCATCACCATCACCATCACCATCATCATCATCATCATCACCATCATCACCATCACTATCATCACCATCATCACCATCACTATCATCATCATCATCATCACCATCACCATCATTTAACTCCATCCTGTGACTCTTGGTCACCATGATGGCGGCTTCTAACCTCCAGCCCGCTATATGTATATGTATATATATATATATATATATTATATTTCTCTGTTGTTACAATGTTAATGGTCATTGTATTTGACATCGTTGGAAAGCCTGTTTATTTACCTTCGCAATGATGTCCAACTTGTAAGGATCATGCATTTGTGGGATGAGCAGCACAGCTGATTATGTGGGGAGCGCCCAAGAAAAATTTGCCAAAATGCTCCGTCGATGGTAAACAGTGTATTCTCCTGTTGGTGTTGACTCTTGTTTTGAGTTGTTTGGTGGATTGGATGATTGAACTCTCTATCAGTAACAAGGAACAAACAAGACATATTGGCAATTTTACACTTTATTCATTTAATCCACCGTCAGGAGCCTCAGTAGCGGGAGGAAGATCCATACGCAGCCACAACAGCCTGGCACCTCCTCCTCAGGCTGGTCACCAACCTGGTCACACGTTGCTGTGGGATGGCGTTCCATTCCTCAACCAGGATTGGTTGCAGGTCAGCCAGCGTGGTTGTGTTGGTCACTCTAACACGTACAGCACGCCCAAGCTGATCCTACAAGTGTTGAATTGGGTTGAGGTCTGGACTCTTGGCAGGCCGTTCCATTCTCTCTCCTCCCACATTGTGGAGGTAGTCTGTGATAACCCTGGCTCTGTGGGGGGGGCGTTGTTTCTTGGAGGATGAAGTTAGGTCCCAGATTGTGGAGATATGGGATCGCCACTGGCTGCAGAATCTCATCCCGATATCTCCCTGCATTGAGATGGCCTTCAATGATGACAAGCCTTGTTTTGCCAGTGAGGGAGATGCCCCCCCCCACACCATGACACTACCCCCACCAAAAGCTGTTACTCCATCGGTTCAACAATCAGCATAGCGTTCTCCACGTCGTCTCCATACTTTGACCCTGCCGTCCAACTTTGGCAGACAGAACCTGGACTCATCACTGAACATGACATTCCCCCACATGTTCAGGTTCCATTGTCTGTGTTGTCGACTCCAGCGCCAACGGGCCTGACGGTGAAGAGCAGTCATTGCAGGCTTCCTGGTAGCCTTATGAGAATACACTGTTTACCATTGACGGAGCATATTGGCAAATTTTTCTTGGGCGCTCCCCACATAATCAGCTGTGCTGCTCATCCCACAAATGCATGATCCTTACAAGTTGGACATCATTGCGAAGGTAAATAAACAGGCTTTCCAACGATGTCAAATACAATGACCATTAGCATTGATACAACAGAGAAATAATCCACCAAACACAAGTTTCCAAACTTTGTTTTTCCAGTATATATATATATACACACACAGTATATATATATATTATATATCAGTCGGTCAGTCACATGTTTCCTTCTATATATATATATATATATATACAGTATATGTATATTTTGTATATTTTATATATCAGCGTGTCGACAGCAGTGAACAGGTTAAAGCTCATTTTGAAGGAACTCGTTGGTTTAGTTTCACTTTGTCAGAATATCAACCAGTTGAACTTCCTGCAGCTCCGAACTGAGTTCAGTAATGAGAACGTTCCATGTGAGGCGTCCATCTTTAAGTCTTTAACCCGCCCTCGGCTCTCCCGTCGCCATGACAACACCCACGCTGCCTTCATCTCCCCGCTCGTTAGGGCTGTGGCAGTTCAGAGCCAGAGGTGTCGTCAGCGAGCGTTAACGAGGCACAGCAGCGAGACGCCGGCCACTCGGCCTCATTAAACCTTAAAGTGACGACGCTGAAGGTGACCGGGGGCGCCACCCACCACCACCACGCCGCCCCCCGCTGCTCTGATACAACGCTCTGATGACCCCCCTGTGGAGAGAGAGGAGGATGAGGGCGACTGCCGCCAGACGCCCTGCAGACAGATAACGATCTAAACTGCTTTAAACGATTTAAACTACAACAGGAAGCCACACACACATCTGATCCTCTGTTTGTATTCATGATCGGTCCTGTTGAAGCCCCAACCAACACTGCTCCCAGTAGACTGTTCAACCAACACTGCTCCCAGTAGACTGTTCAACCAACACTGCTCCCAGTAGACTGTTCAACCAACACTGCTCCCAGTAGACTCTACAACCAACACTGCTCCCATTAGACTGTTCAACCAACACTGCTCCCAGTAGACTCTACAACCAACACTGCTCCCATTAGACTGTTCAACCAACACTGCTCCCAGTAGACTCTACAACCAACACTGCTCCCAGTAGACTCTACAACCAACACTGCTCCCATTAGACTGTTCAACCAACACTGCTCCCAGTAGACTCTACAACCAACACTGCTCCCAGTAGACTGTTCAACCAACACTGCTCCCAGTAGACTCTACAACCAACACTGCTCCCATTAGACTGTTCAACCAACACTGCTCCCAGTAGACTCTACAACCAACACTGCTCCCAGTAGACTCTACAACCAACACTGCTCCCAGTAGACTGTTCAACCAACACTGCTCCCAGTAGACTCTACAACCAACACTGCTCCCAGTAGACTGTTCAACCAACACTGCTCCCAGTAGACTCTACAACCAACACTGGTCCCAGTAGACTGTTCAACCAACACTGCTCCCAGTAGACTGTTCAACCAACACTGCTCCCAGTAGACTCTACAACCAACACTGCTCCCATTAGACTGTTCAACCAACACTGCTCCCAGTAGACTGTTCAACCAACACTGCTCCCAGTAGACTGTTCAACCAACACTGCTCCCAGTAGACTCTACAACCAACACTGCTCCCATTAGACTGTTCAACCAACACTGCTCCCAGTAGACTCTACAACCAACACTGCTCCCATTAGACTGTTCAACCAACACTGCTCCCAGTAGACTCTACAACCAACACTGCTCCCAGTAGACTCTACAACCAACACTGCTCCCATTAGACTGTTCAACCAACACTGCTCCCAGTAGACTCTACAACCAACACTGCTCCCAGTAGACTGTTCAACCAACACTGCTCCCAGTAGACTCTACAACCAACACTGCTCCCATTAGACTGTTCAACCAACACTGCTCCCAGTAGACTCTACAACCAACACTGCTCCCAGTAGACTCTACAACCAACACTGCTCCCAGTAGACTGTTCAACCAACACTGCTCCCAGTAGACTCTACAACCAACACTGCTCCCAGTAGACTGTTCAACCAACACTGCTCCCAGTAGACTCTACAACCAACACTGGTCCCAGTAGACTGTTCAACCAACACTGCTCCCAGTAGACTGTTCAACCAACACTGCTCCCAGTAGACTCTACAACCAACACTGCTCCCATTAGACTGTTCAACCAACACTGCTCCCAGTAGACTGTTCAACCAACACTGCTCCCAGTAGACTGTTCAACCAACACTGCTCCCAGTAGACTCTACAACCAACACTGCTCCCAGTAGACTCTACAACCAACACTGCTCCCAGTAGACTGTTCAACCAACACTGCTCCCAGTAGACTGTTCAACCAACACTGCTCCCAGTAGACTCTACAACCAACACTGCTCCCATTAGACTGTTCAACCAACACTGCTCCCAGTAGACTGTTCAACCAACACTGCTCCCACTAGACTGTTCAACCAACACTGCTCCCAGTAGACTGTTCAACCAACACTGCTCCCAGTAGACTGTAGAGCTGAAACACTGAGATTCATTGATTAGTCTGAAGCTCCAGGACAGAGAGCAGGGACGCCGTGTGGACGCCGTATGGACGCCTTGTGGAAGCCGTGTGGACGCCGTGTGGACGCGGTATGGACGCCGTGTGGAAGCCGTGTGGACGCCTTGTGGACACCGTGTGGAAGCCGTGTGGACGCCGTGTGGAAGCCGTGTGGACGCCTTGTGGACGCCGTGTGGACGCCGTGTGGGGACGTCCAGCACCTTTACAGCAGGTAAACTCTCAGTAGGTAAACTCTTTCAGCATCGTCACCTGTTCAGCATGTAGACAGAGTCTCTTCTTTAGTCCGTGGATGAAGGATGAAGGTGCTCATCATCATCATCATGTCAGAGCTGAGAACAAAGCGCTCTTTGTTGCTGCCGGAGGCTTCAGGCCTCATTAGAGCCGTCGCCGTTCCTCCTCCAGCTGATCAGAATAAATATGGATGATTTATGTAACATCTCATTAAAGAGGACCTCAGAGAGGTCTCACTCTGCTGCTAAAACACAAAACACATGATGGAAATCATTTCTCCTCTCTGAGAACAACTGAAACTACAGATGAGAGCAGTTTAACACCCGTCACGACTGAGACTGAGATGTCTTCATGTCTGTCAACACCGAGACTCCCCGAGCTCCACCGGACCACCCAACCTCCGGACCACCGAACCACCGGACCACCGAACCGCCGGACCAACGAACCACCCAACCTCCGGACCACCAAACTTCCGGACCACCGGACCACCCAACCTCCGGACCGCCGGACCACCGAACCACCGGACCACCCAACCCCCGGACCACCGGACCACCCAACCTCTGGACCACCGGACCACCGGACCACCGGACCACCCAACCTCCGGACCACCGGACCACCCAACCTCCGGATCACCGAACCGCCGGACCAACGAACCACCCAACCTCCGGACCACCGGACCACCCAACCTCCGGACCACCGGACCACCGAACATCCGGACCACCGGACCTCCGGACCACCGAACCACCGGACCACCGGACCACCGAATCTCCGGACCACCGAATCTCCGGACCACCGAACCTCCGGACCACCCAACCACCGGACCAACCAACCACCGGACCACCGAACCTCCGGACCACCGGACCACCCAACCTCAGGACCACCGTACCATCGGACCACCCAACCTCCGGACCACCGGACCACCCAACCATCGGACCACCGAACCACCCAACCTCCGGATCACCGAACCTCTGGACCAACGAACCACCGGACCACCGAACCTCCGGACCAACGAACCACCTGACCACCGAACCTCTGGACCACCGAACCACCGGACCACCGAACCTCCGGACCAACGAACCACCGAACCTCCGGACTACCGGACCACCCAACCACCGGAACAACCAACCTCCGGACCACCGGACCACCCAACCTCCGGACCACCCAATCTCCAGGCCATCGGACCACCCAACCTCCGGACCACCGGACCACCCAACCTCCAGGCCATCGGACCACCCAACCTCCGGACCACCGGACCACCCAACCTCCGGATCACCGAACCGCCGGACCAACGAACCACCCAACCTCCGGACCACCGGACCACCCAACCTCCGGACCTCCGGACCACCGAACCACCGGACCACCGGACCACCGAATCTCCGGACCACCGAATCTCCGGACCACCGAACCTCCGGACCACCCAACCACCGGACCAACCAACCACCGGACCACCGAACCTCCGGACCACCGGACCACCCAACCTCAGGACCACCGTACCACCGGACCACCCAACCTCCGGACCACCGGACCACCCAACCATCGGACCACCGAACCACCCAACCTCCGGATCACCGAACCTCTGGACCAACGAACCACCGGACCACCGAACCTCCGGACCAACGAACCACCTGACCACCGAACCTCCGGACCACCGAACCACCGGACCACCGAACCTCCGGACCAACGAACCACCGAACCTCCGGACTACCGGACCACCCAACCACCGGAACAACTAACCTCCGGA
>CAKALS010000027.1:415492-424306 GCA_916701275.1 Sebastes miniatus
TATACATAGCAACGGTCTGCTATATGTAGCAATGGTCTGCTATACGTAGCAACGGTCTGTTATACATAGCAACGGTCTGCTATACGTAGCAATGGTCTGCTATACGTAGCAACAGTCTTTTATACGTAGCAACGGTCTGTTATACATAGCAACGGTCTGATATACATAACAACGGTCTGCTATAAATAGCAACGGTCTGTTATACATAGCAACGGTGTGCTATACGTAGCAACGGTCTGTTATATGTAGCAACGGTCTGTTATACATAGCAACGGTCTGCTATATGTAGCAACGGTCTGCTATACGTAGCAACGGTCTGTTATACATAGCAACGGTCTGCTATATGTAGCAACGGTCTGCTATACGTAGCAACGGTCTGTTATACATAGCAACGGTCTGTTATACATAGCAACGGTCTGTTATACGTAGCAACAGTGTGCTATACATAGCAACGGTCTTTTATACGTAGCAACAGTCTGTTATACATAGCAACGGTCTGTTATACATAGTAACGTTCGGTTATACATAGCAACGGTCCGTTATACGTAGCAACGGTCTGTTATACATAGCAACGTTCTGCTATACATAGCAACGTTCTGTTATACATAGCAACGGTCTGTTATACATAGCAACTGTCTGTTATACGTAGCACCGCTCTGTTACTGTATAGTGTATACTGTGTACTGCGTTGATCAGTAGTATGTACTGTTGCACTGAACACTGTGTAGTGTGTGATATTTAATGAGATGGAGATGATAATAATAATAACAATAATAATAGCTTACTATTACTTATTACAGGTCATCCTCCAAGGACCAGTCATCATATCTACAGCTGCTGAACTTCCTGTCATGTGATCTTGATGCTGTTCAGTCAGAAATTAATTGCCAACTATTTTAATAATCAATTATTGATTTAAGTGTTTTATTTCTGTTTTATTTCACCATAAATCATAAAGACACGTGAAGACGTCAGTTTGGTCTTCTGATGTTTTATTGACTAAAGATCAATGACTTTATTAAGGAGCTGATCAGCAGACTGATGATGAAAACAGCGTCCTGACAGCCAATCACAGAAGTCAAAGTCAAGGTGACAGCGTCCGAGGGGGGGAGGGGTCATGTTACAGGAAGCAGCAGAGCCCAGCAGGGACGCTCTGAATTATTGATCAACTTAATGGACCAACTTTCATTTTTTTCTGCCGTCACGTTGAGTTTGGACTCTGAGAGTCACCTGAGATTTCCCATGAGGCCTCAGTCACCAGGACGCCACGGAGAAACGACCCACCTCATCCTGACCGCCAGAGAGAGAGACTCTCTCTACTGTTGTACGCTCAGGTACCACCCTGTTACCATAGAAGAGATGTACCAACCTAATCTACCCTGTTACCCTAGAAGAGATGTACCACCCTAATCTACCCTGTTACCCTAGAAGAGATGTACCAACCTAATCCACCCTGTTACCCTAGAAGAGATGTACCACCCTAATCCACCCTGTTACCCTAGAAGAGATGTACCACCCTAATCCACCCTGTTACCCTAGAAGAGATGTACCACCCTGTTACCCTAGAAGAGATGTACCACCCTAATCCACCCTGTTACCCTAGAAGAGATGTACCACCCTAATCCATCCTGTTACCCTAGAAGAGATGTACCACCCTAATCCACCCCGTTACCCTAGAAGAGATGTACCACCCTAATCCATCCTGTTACCCTAGAAGAGATGTACCACCCTAATCCACCCCGTTACCCTAGAAGAGATGTACCACCCTAATCCATCCTGTTACCCTAGAAGAGATGTACCACCCTAATCCACCCCGTTACCCTAGAAGAGATGTACCACCCTAATCCACCCTGTTACCCTAGAAGAGATGTACCACCCTAATCCATCCTGTTACCCTAGAAGAGATGTACCACCCTAATCCATCCTGTTACCCTAGAAGAGATGTACCACCCTAATCCTCCCTGTTACCCTAGAAGAGATGTACCACCCTAATCCATCCTGTTACCCTAGAAGAGATGTATCACCCTAATCCACCCTGTTACCCTAGAAAAGATGTACCACCCTAATCCATCCTGTTACCCTAGAAGAGATGTATCACCCTAATCCACCCTGTTACCCTAGAAGAGATGTACCACCCTAATCCATCCTGTTACCCTAGAAGAGATGTATCACCCTAATCCACCCTGTTACCCTAGAAGAGATGTACCACCCTAATCCATCCTGTTACCCTAGAAGAGATGTACCACCCTAATCCATCCTGTTACCCTAGAAGAGATGTACCACCCTAATCCATCCTGTTACCCTAGAAGAGATGTATCACCCTAATCCATCCTGTTACCCTAGAAGAGATGTATCACCCTAATCCACCCTGTTACCCTAGAAGAGATATACCACCCTAATCCATCCTGTTACCCTAGAAGAGATGTACCACCCTGTTGTTATTCTTCTTATTCTTCTTATTCTTGTTGTTGTTGTTGTTTTTTTATTGTTGTTGTTGTTGTTATTGTTATTTGTATTATTAGTGGTGATCAGTGAGGGTGCAGGTTAGGAGAGAGAGAGGCAGACAGGCTGAAGGAGAGAGTACACACCCAGCTCAGAGACGCCGTCAAGTCAGTCATTGTGACATCACATCAGTACTTCCTGTGTTTGATTTCAAAATAAGACTCAGTCATGAAACGTGCCAGAAATTAGTGTCTGATGTTGATGTTAAACAGGTTTTTACTGTCATGTTATATTTTAATCTCACTTAATGATTTCATGACTGTGGCAGGGGTTCTTATTTTTGTTACCGTGACAACGATGACAGTATCGATGAATGTGTAACAGAGAAATCTGTTTCCTGTAAAATAAACGGACTCCTGCAGACAAATGTTGAGCTGAGGAGATTTGGTTAGTCCACACTGTTAAATAAATGTCTTATTCAGCAAAAAGCAAGATGCGGCGGCCAAGATGCCGAACTTGAGGCTTCAAAACCTCAGTTCACAAACCGACGGCTGTCGTCACGGTGACCACGTCCACTGCTTCTATACAGTCTGTGGGTTAACTATACAACCGGCGTCCTGCTGGCCGTTGCGTGGCCGCTGGATGACCTCCGTGCCCGCGTTAGTTTCCAACGGGACATCAGGAACTGTAATGTCCATGAAAATCATGAAACTCAGCTAAATCCTGGAATACCGGACAACGCCGTTCAACTGTGACTCTTTTTCTGTTGTACGTTGTAACGTTAACATTGTACGTTGTAACGTTAGCTTGTACGTTGTAACCTTAACTTGTACGTTGTAACATTAGTTTGTACGTTGTAACGTTAGCTTGTACTTCGTAACCTTAACTTGTACGTTGTAACGTTAGCTTGTACGTTGTAACATTAGCTTGTACGTTGTAACCTTAACTTGTACGTTGTAACGTTAGTTTGTACGTTGTAACGTTAGCTTGTACGTTGTAACGTTAGCTTGTACGTTGTAACGTTAGTTTGTACGTTGTAACGTTAGCTTGTACGTTGTAACGTTAGCTTGTACGTTGTAACCTTAACTTGTACGTTGTAACGTTAGTTTGTACGTTGTAACGTTAGCTTGTACGTTGTAACGTTAGTTTGTACGTTGTAACGTTAGCTTGTACGTTGTAACGTTAGCTTGTACGTTGTAACGTTAGTTTGTACGTTGTAACGTTAGCTTGTACGTTGTAACGTTAGTTTGTACGTTGTAACGTTAGCTTGTACGTTGTAACGTTAGCTTGTACGTTGTAACGTTAGCTTGTACTTCGTAACGTTAGCTTGTACGTTGTAACATTAGCTTGTACGTTGTAACGTTAGCTTGTACGTTGTAACCTTAACTTGTACGTTGTAACATTAGCTTGTACGTTGTAACGTTAACTTGTACGTTGTAACATTAGTTTGTACGTTGTAACGTTAGCTTGTACGTTGTAACATTAGCTTGTACGTTGTAACCTTAACTTGTACGTTGTAACGTTAGTTTGTACGTTGTAACGTTAGCTTGTACGTTGTAACGTTAGTTTGTACGTTGTAACGTTAGCTTGTACGTTGTAACGTTAGTTTGTACGTTGTAACGTTAGCTTGTACGTTGTAACGTTAGCTTGTACTTCGTAACGTTAGCTTGTACGTTGTAACGTTAGTTTGTACGTTGTAACGTTAGCTTGTACGTTGTAACGTTAGCTTGTACGTTGTAACGTTAGTTTGTACGTTGTAACGTTAGCTTGTACGTTGTAACGTTAGTTTGTACGTTGTAACGTTAGCTTGTACGTTGTAACGTTAGCTTGTACTTCGTAACGTTAGCTTGTACTTCGTAACGTTAGCTTGTACGTTGTAACATTAGCTTGTACGTTGTAACGTTAGCTTGTACGTTGTAACCTTAACTTGTACGTTGTAACGTTAACTTGTACGTTGTAACGTTAACTTGTACGTTGTAACATTAGTTTGTACGTTGTAACGTTAGCTTGTACGTTGTAACATTAGCTTGTACGTTGTAACCTTAACTTGTACGTTGTAACGTTAGTTTGTACGTTGTAACGTTAGCTTGTACGTTGTAACGTTAGTTTGTACGTTGTAACGTTAGCTTGTACGTTGTAACGTTAGTTTGTACGTTGTAACGTTAGCTTGTACGTTGTAACCTTAACTTGTACGTTGTAACATTAGTTTGTACGTTGTAACGTTAGCTTGTACTTCGTAACCTTAACTTGTACGTTGTAACATTAGCTTGTACGTTGTAACGTTAGCTTGTACGTTGTAACGTTAGCTTGTACGTTGTAACGTTAGTTTGTACGTTGTAACGTTAGCTTGTACGTTGTAACGTTAGCTTGTACGTTGTAACGTTAGCTTGTACGTTGTAACGTTAGCTTGTACTTCGTAACGTTAGCTTGTACGTTGTAACATTAGCTTGTACGTTGTAACGTTAGCTTGTACGTTGTAACGTTAGCTTGTACGTTGTAACGTTAGTTTGTACGTTGTAACGTTAGCTTGTACGTTGTAACGTTAGCTTGTACTTCGTAACGTTAGCTTGTACGTTGTAACATTAGCTTGTACGTTGTAACGTTAGCTTGTACGTTGTAACGTTAGCTTGTACGTTGTAACGTTAGTTTGTACGTTGTAACGTTAGCTTGTACTTCGTAACGTTAGCTTGTACGTTGTAACATTAGCTTGTACATTGTAACGTTAGCTTGTACGTTGTAACGTTAGCTTGTACGTTGTAACGTTAGCTTGTACGTTGTACCGTTAGCTTGTACGTTGTAACGTTAGCTTGTACGTTGTAACGTTAGCTTGTACGTTGTACCATTAGCTTGTACGATTTTAGGTGACAAATAAACTGATTGAAGTGTTTTTCGAGTGAAATTCTCCCGTAAGTATTATTTTATTTATATATTAGCCGGTAACCGGGAGCAACAACACCACGGGGTTAACGTTAGCCGGCTACACAGAGCAGCATATAGCCTAGCTTCTTAGCCTTGGCTAGCTTGGTAGCTTAGAGCTAGGTGGGCGTGTTTCAGCTCCATCCACGCTCCACCTCTGGATCACCTCTGGATCACCTCTGGATCACCTCTGGATCAGCCTCAGCTCCACCTCTGGATCACCTCTGAATCACCTCTGGATCAGCTGGAGACGTCACTGTCCAGATGGTGACGGCCGGAGTCGCCGGGAGCCCCGCCGGCACGTACAGCTCATAGCTGAAGATATAAAACTATATGAACAAACACAGACATATATATATATATATATATATATGTATATATATATATATATATATGTATATATATATATATATATATATGTATACGGTATATAACAAGGAAGAACATTTAATAATGAAGACGAGCTGAACTGAGCCGAAGAATCTGCTTTAACTATTCTTTAGTTTCAGTCTCTGGACTCGTTCAGTAGTTCTATATTTAACCAAATACATCTGAGATATAGATCTACATAACTGAATTATTATCATTATTGTTGTTATTATTGTTATTATTGTTATTATTATTATTAGTAGTACTCTCTGTACTGTGTGTGTGTTTGTGTGCGTGCGTGCGTAAACCTCCTGAAGGTAATCCTGAAGCTTTATTTTGAAGGCCGTCTCAGCGGACTTCCGGTGCTGCTGCTTGTTCCCGCCCTTCAGCTTGACGCGTCGTCGCTCCGTCAGTCGGCATGACAACGCGCTCTCGAGGACAAACTGGGAACGGCTGAGGGCGCGAGGAGGAAGAGGAGGAAGATGAAGATGATGGAAGCAGAACATGACCAGTAACGGAACCAGCAGCACCGGGACCTCCAGGACCTCTGGGACCTCCGGGACCAGCGGCCCGGTCCATGTCCCGGTCCCGGTCCCGGTTGTCCCGGTCGTCCCGGTGATGGAGCGAGCCCGCCCGGAGACGGTGACGGTGTCCGCGGTGTCTCTGCTGCTCTCTCTGCTCTCTCTGCTGCTGCTGGTCTCCTCCATCTCCACCGACCACTGGTACGAGACCGACACCCGCCGACACAAGACCAACTGCGACCGACACGGATCCGACTCCAACGACCAGAAGAACCGGGAGATGCCCATCTACCACCTGCCGCTGGTGGACACCGGCAGCGGGGCGGCGCGGCAGCGGGACGTGGCGCTCATGAAGCCGGTTCATGTGGGCAGCAGAGAGGAGGAGCTGCTGGAGAACTGGAGGGCCATCCTGGGGATGGGCATCCTGGAGACGGAGTGCGGCAGGCCGCTGTTCTCCTCTCACTCGGGCCTCTGGAGGAAGTGCTACTTCAAGGGCCTGGACCCGGACATCGACAAGCTCATCGACCGGGGTCAGACACACTATATATACACTACTATATACTACTATATATTATATATATACTATATATACTATATATACAGTATATACTATATATACTGTATATATACACACCTGCCTGAATACATCTACTGCTGCACCACATACTGTATACACACTGTAAACAGCTGGACATCGACAAACTCATCGACCGGGGTCAGACTATATATATACTACTATATACTATATATATACTGTATATACAGTATATACTGTATATACTGTATATACTGTATAAACCATATATATACACATCTGCCTAAATACATCTACTGCACCACATACTGTATACACACTGTAAACAGCTGGACATCGACAAACTCATCGACCGGGGTCAGACTATATACTACTATTACGCATATACTATTTACTATATATATACTATATATATTTTAATACACACACCTGCCTGTAATTTGCAGTATATATAGTATATAGTACATATAGAATATATATATCTATATATCTATATAGATATATATATACTATATATGCAGTATACAGATATATCTGACCCGGGTTGATGTCCAGCTGTTACTGTTAACGGTGCATTGTTAACAGTAACAGCTGGACATCCACATCCACATACAGTATAATAATACATATTCACGTCGTAATACTACTAATGAAGCTGGAGCTCACACACATACATATATGTTTTCAGACTGGTTTCAGACTGGTTTCAGACTGGTTTCAGATTGACCTCAGACTGGTTTCAGACTGGTTTCAGATTGACCTCAGACTGGTTTCAGAATGGTTTCAGACTGGTTTCAGATCGACCTCAGACTGTTTTAAGACTGGTTTTAGATTGACTTCAGACTGGTTTCAGGCTAGTTTCAGGCTGGTTTCAGGCTGGTTTTAGACTGGTTTTAGATTGACCTCGGACTGGTTTCAGACTGGTTTCAGATTGACCTCAGAATGGTTTCAGGCTAATTTCAGACTGGTTTCAGACTGGTTTCAGGCTGGTTTCCGACTGGTTTCAGACTGGTTTCAGATTGACCTCAGACTGGTTTCAGACTGGTTTTAGATTGACTTCAGACTGGTTTCAGACTGGTTTCAGGCTAGTTTCAGGCTGGTTTCAGGCTGGTTTTAGACTGGTTTTAGACTTTTTTCAGACTGGTTTTAGATTGACCTCAGACTGGTTTCAGGCTAGATTCAGACTGGTTTCAGACTGGTTTCAGATCGACCTCAGAATGGTTTCAGACTGGTTACAGACTAGTTTCAGACTGGTTTCACACTGGTTTCAGACTGGTTTTAGATTGACCTCGGACTGGTTCAGACTGGTTTCAGATTGACCTCAGAATGGTTTCAGGCTAGTTTGAGACTGGTTTCATACTGGTTTCAGTTTGACCTCAGGCTGGTCATAGACTGGTTTCAGGCTGGTTTCAGACTGGTTTCAGATTGACCTCAGGCTGGTATCTGACTGGTAACAGACTAGTTTCAGGCTGGTTTCAGACTGGTTTCAGACTGGCTTCAGGCTGGTTTCAGACTGGTTTTAGATTGACCTCAGACTGGTTTCAGGCTAGATTCAGACTGGTTTCAGACTGGTTTCAGATCGACCTCAGGCTGGTTTCAGACTGGTTACAGACTAGTTTCAGGCTGGTTTCAGACTGGTTTTAAATTGACCTCGGACTGGTTTCAGACTGGTTTCAGATTGACCTCAGAATGGTTTCAGGCTAGTTTGAGACTGGTTTCATACTGGTTTCAGATCAACCTCAGGCTGGTGACAGACTGGTTTCAGGCTGGTTTCAGACTGGTTTCAGATGGACCTCAGGCTGGTTTCAGACTGGTTTCAGACTGGTTTCAGATGGACCTCAGGCTGGTTTCAGACTGGTTTCAGACTGGTTTCAGATGGACCTCAGGCTGGTTTCAGGCTGGTTTCAGACTGGTTTCAGGCTGGTTTCAGTTCGACATCAGGCTGGTCACAGACTGGTTTCAGGCTGGTTTCAGACTGGTTTCAGATAGACCTCAGGCTGGTTTCAGACTGGTTTCAGGCTGGTTTCAGAC
>CAKALS010000027.1:429806-437306 GCA_916701275.1 Sebastes miniatus
ACGGCAACACTCTGTTTCCTCATTTACCGCTGACAGCCCTCTGAGTGTGTGTGTGTGTGTGTGTGTGTGTGTATATAATGTGTGTGTGTGTGTGTGTGTGTGTGTGTGTGTATATAGTGTGTGTGTGTATTGTGTGTGTATAATCTGTGTGTATTGTGTGTATAATGTGTGTATTGTGTGTGTATAACGTGTGTATAATCTGTGTACAATCTGTGTATTGTGTGTGTATAATGTGTGTATTGTGTGTGTCCTGCCGTAGACCTGCGCCGCATCACGGCGGGCTTCCTCGGCATGGCGGCGGCCGTCCTGCTGTGTGGCAGCATCGTAGCGTCGGTTGGCTTCTTCTGGGAGGAGAGTCTGACCCAACACGTCTCTGGACTCCTCTTCCTCATGGCAGGTAACACACCTGACTCCTCTTCATCATAACAGGTAACACACCTGACTCCTCTTCCTCATGAAAGGGTAACACAGCTGAGAGATAGAGACTCCTCTTCATCATGACAGGTAACACACCTGACTCCTCTTCATCATAACAGGAAACACACCTGACTCCTCTTCCTCATGACAGGTAACACACCTGAGAGATAGAGACTCCTCTTCATCATGACAGGTAACACACCTGACTCCTCTTCCTCATGGCAGGTAACACACCTGAGAGATAGAGACTCTTCTTCCTCATGACAGGTAACACACCTGACTCCTCTATCTCATGACAGGTAACACACCTGAGAGATAGAGACTCCTCTTCATCATGACAGGTAACACACCTGACTCCTCTTCCTCATGGAAGGTAACACACCTGAGAGATAGAGACTCCTCTTCATCATGACAGGTAACACACCTGACTCCTCTTCATCATGACAGGTAACACACCTGAGAGATAGAGACTCCTCTTCATCATGACTGGTAACACACCTGACTCCTCTTCATCATGACAGGTAACACACCTGAGAGATAGAGACTCCTCTTCCTCATGACAGGTAACACACCTGACTCCTCTTCATCAGGACAGGTAACACACCTGAGAGATAGAGACTCCTCTTCATCATGACAGGTAACACACCTGAGAGATAGAGACTCCTCTTCCTCATGACAGGTAACACACCTGACTCCTCTTCATCATGACAGGTAACACACCTGAGAGATAGAGACTCCTCTTCATCATGACTGGTAACACACCTGACTCCTCTTCATTATGACAGGTAACACACCTGAGAGATAGAGACTCCTCTTCCTCATGACAGGTAACACACCTGACTCCTCTTCATCAGGACAGGTAACACACCTGAGAGATAGAGACTCCTCTTCATCATGACAGGTAACACCTGAGAGATAGAGACTCCTCTTCCTCATGACAGGTAACACACCTGAGAGATACAGACTCCTCTTCCTCATGACAGGTAACACACCTGAGAGATAGAGACTCCTCTTCATCATGACAGGTAACACACCTGACTCCTCTTCCTCATGACAGGTAACACACCTGAGAGATAGAGACTCCTCTTCATCATGACAGGTAACACACCTGACTCCTCTTCCTCATGACAGGTAACACACCTGACTCCTCTTCATCATGACAGGTAACACACCTGAGAGATAGAGACTCCTCTTCATCATGACAGGTAACACACCTGACTCCTCTTCATCTTGACAGGTAACACAGGTGGAGTCATGTGGTGGTACCCCTCTGGTCTGTGGACCAGGTCCACCTCCAGGGTTCTACTGACCGTGTCCTCTTCCTGTGTTCTTCAGGGATCTTCTGCACCATCTCTCTGTGTACATATGCGGCCAGCGTGACCTACGACCTCTCCAGAAACCCCCCCTTCATATACGGTCTGCCTGCCGACGTGGATCACGGTTACGGCTGGTCCATCTGCTGTGCCTGGGCCAGTCTGGGTCTCACCGTGGCCGCCGGCTGCCTCGGTACCACCTTCCCCTTCCTGAGCCGGGCCGGAGCTCTGCGCTCCAAAACCGCCCGCGAGTCGTCCGTCTGAGCCGCCGCCGTCTGTCCATCAGAGGAGGAGGAACGGGACGGGTTAATGACAGAAACTGATGTTGATCCGGTCTGTTGGACCGGGCTTCACCTGGGTCATGAGACCCGGGTTCTGGATAGACTGGAGGCAGGGCGTCGGACCTCCACGTGGAGCTGCACGAGTTCAACACCTGTTTCACACCTTTAAACCGAAGCAAAGTGTTTGTGTTTGAACCACAGCGCCGCCTGCTGGCTGTTTGTGATGTGGACATTAATGTAACCCACACACACACACACACACACACACACACACATCTTGTTGTCTCTGCTCACCTGTCCAGGTGCTCCAGTGCGCTGTGACATCACTGGTGTGCTTGGTTACAGGTGACACTGACAGAAGCAGGGGGGACAGGAAACTGCAGGAGCTAAGATGCTAACAGGCTAACAGTCAACAGTCAGTAACCAATCAGCATCCTTCTCTGTCACTGCAGCCAATCAGCATCCTTTCTCTCTGCTATTTATTGTCTCACCTGCAGCCATAAAACCAGAACATGAACCAACACATGAACATCAGCTCAGAGGTTCTTCATCAGAACCGCTCAGTGGTTCTTCATCAGAACCGCTCAGTGGTTCTTCATCAGAACAGCTCAGAGGTTCTTCATCAGAACAGCTCAGAGGTTCTTCATCAGAACAGCTCAGTGGTTCTTCCTCAGAACAGCTCAGAGGTTCTTCATCAGAACAGCTCAGAGGTTCTTCATCAGAACCGCTCAGAGGTTCTTCATCAGAACCGTCCTCCTACAAAGAGACGGACTAAAGTAAAACTACATTATTTCTATTCTATCTTCATATTGAAAGTCTCTGCTGAAACGTCTTGTTGAACAATAATAAGAAACGTAGAAGAAGGTCGGAACGTTGCAGCTCCCTCAAAGTGCAGTTTATTTCTTCATCTTCGTACGAAGACGTGCTGATAAATGTCCCTCTGAGGGAGCTGCTACATACTGGTCCAGCACCGGCCTGCTACATACTGGTCCAGCACCGGCCTGCTACATACTGGTCCAGCACCGGCCTGCTACATACTGGTCCAGCACCGGCCTGCTACATACTGGTCCAGCACCGGCCTGCTACATACTGGTCCAGCACCGACCTGCTACATACTGGTGTGTTGTCGTCCAGGTGGAAACAGCAGCGATGAACAGGTTGAGATAACAAACAGGAAAAAAAGATGTGAAGAATTATCATAAATCAGGAGAAATAGAGGAGAAATGTGACCCCGGGAGGAAGCCGGGAGGAAGCCGGGAGGAAACCGGGAGGAAACCGGGAGGAAGCCGGGAGGAAACCGGGAGGAAGCCGGGAGGAAGCCGGGAGGAAACCGGGAGCGGGTTGGCAGGAGTGTGTTGAGACGTTGATGGTGTTCTGTTGAAGAGTCCACTGAGCAGATATTCAGGTTCACACACACTCAGATGTATATAGAAGCTGTTTTTTACCTGCTGAGAGAACAGACGAATGAACCGGAGGAGCTGTTGTTTGTTTAACGGCCTGCGAGCTGAGCCACCGACTCCGACCCGGAGTTCAACCATCGAGCTGAATGAGGAACATCACGTATGTCTGGAGAACATGTAGAACATCCCAGAATCCCTTTACTCATCAAAAAACACTGGACCGTGTCCACCGGTCCACCGGTCCACCGGTCCGAGATCAGAGCCGTCCTGTGGATCGGATCTCTTTCAAGACGTTTTCTCTGCGTCTCGCACCCAGGGCATCCAGGTGTGAGCGGTGACCCGGGTGTGAGCGGTGACCCGGGTGTGAGCGGTGACCCGGGTGTGAGCGGTGACCCGGGTGTATGAACTGATGTATTATGTAACTGACTGACTGCTGCTGCTGCTTGGTGCTTTATTATTGATTGAATTTAGGAGTCCAGTCATCTTCAGCTCAGTCTCAGATACTGCAGCAGGCTGGATGTCACGTATACCCTCTGATACCCTCTAATGTATTTCTGATACACCCTTCTTATACCCTCTAACAGTACAGGCTGGTGGTGGGGGAAGAGGGGGTGGGGGGGTTATGTCTCTTCATCAGGAATTTCTGATCAGATGTCAGCATCTATCTGATACCCCCTGAGACCTTTCATTGCCCCTGATACCCTCCTAAACCCTATCAAATCCTCAGATGCCTTCTAAAACCTCTTTCTGATGCCCTCTTGTACCCCCTGATGCTCCCTGATACCCTATATTTTCTCAAATACCCCCTCTGAGTTTATCTTCTGATACCCCTCCTGTGCCCCATCGTTACCTTCATACACCCCTCCTGTAGCCTATGATACCCCATCATACCCCTACTATATACCCGATACCCCATCATGCCCCTACCATACCCTGATCACCTCCCATACCATCTTAAACCCTCTAATACCCTCTGATATCTGATGATACCTTCATACACCCTTCCTGTAGCCTCTGATACCCCTCAGTAACCCTCCTTAACCTCCGATACCCCATCATACCTGCCTGTACCCTCTTATACTTACTACCTTCTAATACCCCCTAAAACCTCCCAATACCCCATCATACCCGCGTGTACTCTCTAATACTTCTAATACCTCTTAAAACCTCCTGATACCCCACCATACCTCTTCTAAATCCATTCTGATACTTTTCTAAGACTCCCTGTTACCCCATCATGTGTCTCATATACGACTCCTGTACCCTATGACACCCTCTGACACCCTCTTAAACCCCATCATACCCATCCTGTGCCTCTTGAAACACCCTAATATCCTATTTAAACCTCCTGATACCCTCTGATACCCCACTGTACTGCCTGATACCCTGTTAAACTCTCTAATACCCCATCATACTCTTCTTGTTTTATCTGAAACCTTTCTTCTACCCTCCTGGTACCCTGCTGGACCCTCAAAGAGTCTCTTCACACCTCTGTTGGCATCCTGATGTTCAGCTGTAAATAAACAATATAAACATCCTCAGACTGTGTTCAGATATCTGTTTGATATACTATATGTACACATATATATATATAATAAATATATGTGTATAGTATAAATACTCTTTAGTCCATTCAACAGAAGACAACAGTACGTCACATCGCTGGGCCGGGAGATAACACTGTAACAAGCACCTCGCCGGCTGGCCCGGTACCGGGGCACCTCGCCGGCTGGCCCAGTACCGGGGCACCTCGCCGGCTGGCCCGGTACAGGGGCATTATCAATCCACTGGACGAGGGTGGCTTCAGCCTCTGGTGCTCTCACCGTGTGACTGTCCTTTTCCCGTCATATCAGTGAACACGCAGCATCAGCCTCACGTATCCAGCTGGAGAGCAGACGGGCCCGTGAGGCAAAGCATCATGGGAGTAAAGTAAAAAACAAAACATTCAACAAACGTTTAACGTCTCACGTAGTTTTAAAATGCTTCTCCAGATGTTGTCGTGTATGAAAAGACCTGAAATGAGCACTGAGCGGAATACTTGATTACTATAAACGGGTACTGTATAATGTTAAGTGACTGGACGCTACCGTCACCAATGCTAAGATGCTAACGTAGCACCTCGGGGATTGAAGCTGTTATTTTTATACTCCGGGTTCTCAGGTTTCCTCCCACAGTCCAAAGATATGCAGGTTAGCGTGGGTTTACTCCGGGTTCTCAGGTTTCCTCCCACAGTCCAAAGATATGCAGGTTAGCGTGGGTTTACTGCGGGTTCTCAGGTTTCCTCCCACAGTCCAAAGACATGCAGGTTAGCGTGGGTTTACTCCGGGTTCTCAGGTTTCCTCCCAGTCTAAAGACATGCAGGTTAGCGTGGGTTTACTCCGGGTTCTCAGGTTTCCTCCCACAGTCTGAAGACATGCAGGTTAGCGTGGGTTTACTCCGGGTTCTCAGGTTTCCTCCCACAGTCCAAAGACATGCAGGTTAGCGTGGGTTTACTCTGGGTTCTCAGGTTTCCTCCCAGTCCAAAGATATGCAGGTTAGCGTGGGTTTACTCCGGGTTCTCAGGTTTCCTCCCACAGTCCAAAGATATGCAGGTTAGCGTGGGTTTACTCCGGGTTCTCAGGTTTCCTCCCACAGTCCAAAGATATGCAGGTTAGCGTGGGTTTACTGCGGGTTCTCAGGTTTCCTCCCACAGTCCAAAGACATGCAGGTTAGCGTGGGTTTACTCCGGGTTCTCAGGTTTCCTCCCAGTCTAAAGACATGCAGGTTAGCGTGGGTTTACTCCGGGTTCTCAGGTTTCCTCCCACAGTCTGAAGACATGCAGGTTAGCGTGGGTTTACTCCGGGTTCTCAGGTTTCCTCCCACAGTCCAAAGACATGCAGGTTAGCGTGGGTTTACTCCGGGTTCTCAGGTTTCCTCCCACAGTCTAAAGACCTGCAGGTTAGTGTGGGTTTACTCCGGGTTCTCAGATTTCCTCCCACAGTCTAAAGACATGCAGGTTAGTGTGAGTTTACTCTGGGTTCTCAGGTTTCCTCCCACAGTCCAAAGATATGCAGGTTAGCGTGGGTTTACTCTGGGTTCTCAGGTTTCCTCCCAGTCTAAAGACATGCAGGTTAGCGTGGGTTTACTCCGGGTTCTCAGGTTTCCTCCCACAGTCTAAAGACATGCAGGTTAGCGTGGGTTTACTCCGGGTTCTCAGGTTTCCTCCCACAGTCCAAAGACATGCAGGTTAGCGTGGGTTTACTCCGGGTTCTCAGGTTTCCTCCCACAGTCTAAAGACATGCAGGTTAGTGTGGGTTTACTCCGGGTTCTCAGGTTTCCTCCCACAGTCTAAAGACATGCAGGTTAGTGTGGGTTTACTCCGGGTTCTCAGGTTTCCTCCCACAGTCTAAAGACATGCAGGTTAGTGTGGGTTTACTCCGGGTTCTCAGGTTTCCTCCCACAGTCTAAAGACATGCAGGTTAGTGTGGGTTTACTCCGGGTTCTCAGGTTTCCTCCCACAGTCCAAAGACATGCAGGTTAGCGTGGGTTTACTCCGGGTTCTCAGGTTTCCTCCCAGTCTAAAGACATGCAGGTTAGCGTGGGTTTACTCCGGGTTCTCAGGTTTCCTCCCACAGTCTAAAGACATGCAGGTTAGCGTGGGTTTACTCCGGGTTCTCAGGTTTCCTCCCACAGTCTAAAGACATGCAGGTTAGCGTGGGTTTACTCCGGGTTCTCAGGTTTCCTCCCACAGTCTAAAGACATGCAGGTTAGTGTGGGTTTACTCCGGGTTCTCAGGTTTCCTCCCACAGTCCAAAGACATGCAGGTTAGCGTGGGTTTACTCCGGGTTCTCAGGTTTCCTCCCAGTCTAAAGACATGCAGGTTAGCGTGGGTTTACTCCGGGTTCTCAGGTTTCCTCCCAGTCTAAAGACATGCAGGTTAGCGTGGGTTTACTCCGGGTTCTCAGGTTTCCTCCCACAGTCTAAAGACATGCAGGTTAGCGTGGGTTTACTCCGGGTTCTCAGGTTTCCTCCCACAGTCTAAAGACATGCAGGTTAGCGTGGGTTTACTCCGGGTTCTCAGGTTTCCTCCCACAGTCTAAAGACCTGCAG
>CAKALS010000027.1:444806-524513 GCA_916701275.1 Sebastes miniatus
ATGATGTAATGATGATGATGATGTGATGATGATTATGATGTGATGATGATGATGTTGATGATGATGATGATGATGTGATGGTGTGATGATGATGATTTGATGATGATGATGATGATGATGTGATGGTGTGATGATGATGATGTGATGATGATGATGGTGTGATGATGATGTGATGATGATGATGTGATGATGATGAAGATGGTGATGATGATGATGTAATACGGCTGTTTGTCTTCAGTCCATCTGTGAAGGGTTCAAAGAGGCTGTTCAGTACGTTCTGCCCAGACTGCTGCTGACTCCTGTTTACCACTGTCTGCACCTGTTCGAGATCCTCAAGGTAAGAATAAGACACCATTACTACACCTGTACTACACCTGTACTACACCTGTTGAAGAAGCTATGTTGCTTGTGGTGGCGTTGGTTCATAAAACATCTGATGTGGTGCACATTTAAACACAGGATCCAGGGAGCCGTTCCAACAATTTATTAAAGTCAAGGTGTGAAGTTGGATGGCAGTTGGTGGATGATTTTTTCTATTAAGAAAATACATTAACAGATGATATTATAAATCTCATAAATATAATACAAATTACAAATAATAAATTAGATCATTTTAACTTACATCTTTATGCATCCACAATCTGGAATTTGCCTTTTCTCCTTCACATATTAAACTCAGGTATCTAACATAAAACAAAACAATCTGTTAACTTTCAAACAATATATATCTCATTTCAACCAAATAAATTATAAAGGTACAAAAGCCACATTAAACTCACATCACTCTCTCTTTGTTCTGCCTGGAAGTGTTTGGAGGGAAA
Organism: Sebastes miniatus; assembly: GCA_916701275.1. Taxonomy (NCBI): domain Eukaryota; kingdom Metazoa; phylum Chordata; class Actinopteri; order Perciformes; family Sebastidae; genus Sebastes; species Sebastes miniatus. The sequence goes on from CAKALS010000027.1 coordinate 445,628, forward strand.
AGGGAGGGTTCAGGCCTGGAGGGCAGATTTATATAATCTAGGGGAGTGGTTTAATCAAGAGTGGCATTCTATACCAAGTCTGCAGGTGGGTTAGAGACTTGTGATTTAACACCTGTACTACACCTGTACTACACCATTACTACACCTGTACTACACCTTTACTACACCTGGACTACACCATTACTACACCTTTACTACACCTGTACTACACCATTACTACACCTGTACTACACCATTATACACCTTTACTACACCATTATACACCTTTACTACACCTGTACTACACCATTACTACACCTGTACTACACCTGTACTACACCATTATACACCTGTACTACACCATTACTACACCTGTACTACACCTTATGACACCTGTACCACACCTGTACTCCCCCCTTACCACATCTGTACTACACCTCGACACCTGTACTACACCTGTACCACACCTGTACTCCCCCCTTACCACACCTGTACCACACCTCTACTACACCTGTACCACACCTCTACTACACCTGTACCACACCTGTACTACATGCACACCTATACTACATGCACACCTGTACTACATGCAGGTTAGCGTGGGTTTACTCCGGTTCTCCGGTTTCCTCCCACAGTCCAAAGACATGAAGGTTAGGGTGGGTTTACTCCGGGTTCTCAGGTTTCCTCCCGCAGGCCAAAGACATGAAGGTTAGTGTGGGTTTAATCCGGGTTCTCAGGTTTCCTCCCGAACTCCAAAGACATGCAGGTTTGTGTGGGTTTACTCCGGGTTCTCAGGTTTCCTCCCACAGTCCAAAGACATGCAGGTTAGTGTGGGTTTACTCCAGGTTCTCAGGTTTCCTCCCAGAGTCCAAAGACATGCAGGTTAGTGTGGGTTTACTCCGGGTTCTCAGGTTTCCTCCCACAGTCCAAAGACATGCAGGTTAGTGTGGGTTTACTCCGGGTTCTCAGGTTTCCTCCCACAGTCCAAAGACATGCAGGATAGCGTGGGTTGTCTCCGGTTCTTAGGTTTCCTCCCACAGTCCAAAGACTTGCAGGCTTGTGTGGGTTTACTCCAGGTTCTCAGGTTTCCTCCCACAGTCCAAAGGCATGCAGGTTAGTGTGGGTTTACTCCGGGTTCTCAGGTTTCGTCCGGCAGTCCAAAGACATGAAGGTTAGGGTGGGTTTACTCCGGGTTCTCAGGTTTCCTTCCGCAGTCCAAAGACATGAAGGTTAGTGTGGGTTTACTCCGGTTCTCAGGTTTCCTCCCACAGTCCAAAGACATGCAGGTTAGTGTGGGTTTACTCCGGTTCTCAGGTTTCCTCCCACAGTCCAAAGACATGCAGGTTAGTGTGGGTTTACTCCGGGTTCTCAGGTTTCGTCCCACAGTCCAAAGACATGCAGGTTAGTGTGGGTTTACTCCGGGTTCTCAGGTTTCCCCCCACAGTCTAAAGACATGCAGGTTAGTGTGGGTTTACTCCAGTCCTCAGGTTTCCTCCCACAGTCTAAAGACATGCAGGTTAGCGTGGGTTTACTCCGGTTCTCAGGTTTCCTCCCACAGTCCAAAGACATGCAGGTTAGTGTGGGTTTACTCCGGGTTCTGAGGTTTCCTCCTACAGTCCAAAGACATGCAGGATAGCGTGGGTTTACCCCGGGTTCTCAGGTTTCCTCCCACAGTCCAAAGACATGAAGGTTAGGGTGGGTTTACTCCGAGTTCTCAGGTTTCCTCCCACAGTCCAAAGACATGAAGGTTAGTGTGGGTTTACTCCAGGTTCTCAGGTTTCCCCCCACAGTCTAAAGACATGCAGGTTAGGGTGGGTTTACTCCGGGTTCTCAGGTTTCCTCCCGCAGGCCAAAGACATGAAGGTTAGTGTGGGTTTAATCCGGGTTCTCAGGTTTCCTCCCGCACTCCAAAGACATGCAGGTTTGTGTGGGTTTACTCCGGGTTCTCAGGTTTCCTCCCACAGTCCAAAGACATGCAGGTTAGTGTGGGTTTACTCCGGGTTCTCAGGTTTCCTCCCACAGTCCAAAGACATGCAGGTTAGTGTGGGTTTACTCCGGGTTCTCAGGTTTCCTCCCACAGTCCAAAGACATGCAGGATAGCGTGGGTTGTCTCCGGTTCTTAGGTTTCCTCCCACAGTCCAAAGACTTGCAGGCTTGTGTGGGTTTACTCCAGGTTCTCAGGTTTCCTCCCACAGTCCAAAGACATGCAGGTTAGTGTGGGTTTACTCCGGTTCTCAGGTTTCCTCCCACAGTCCAAAGACATGCAGGTTAGTGTGGGTTTACTCCGGGTTCTCAGGTTTCGTCCCACAGTCCAAAGACATGCAGGTTAGTGTGGGTTTACTCCGGGTTCTCAGGTTTCCCCCCACAGTCTAAAGACATGCAGGTTAGTGTGGGTTTACTCCAGTCCTCAGGTTTCCTCCCACAGTCTAAAGACATGCAGGTTAGCGTGGGTTTACTCCGGTTCTCAGGTTTCCTCCCACAGTCCAAAGACATGCAGGTTAGTGTGGGTTTACTCCGGGTTCTGAGGTTTCCTCCTACAGTCCAAAGACATGCAGGATAGCGTGGGTTTACCCCGGGTTCTCAGGTTTCCTCCCACAGTCCAAAGACATGAAGGTTAGGGTGGGTTTACTCCGAGTTCTCAGGTTTCCTCCCACAGTCCAAAGACATGAAGGTTAGGGTGGGTTTACTCCGAGTTCTCAGGTTTCCTCCCACAGTCCAAAGACATGAAGGTTAGTGTGGGTTTACTCCGAATTCTCCGGTTTCCTCCTACAGTCCAAAGACATGCAGGTTAGTGTGGGTTTACTCCGGTTCTCAGGTTTCCTCCCACAGTCCAAAGACATGCAGGTTAGTGTGGGTTTACTCCGGGTTCTCAGGTTATGTCCCACAGTCCAAAGACATGCAGGTTAGTGTGGGTTTACTCCGGGTTCTCAGGTTTCCCCCCACAGTCTAAAGACATGCAGGTTAGTGTGGGTTTACTCCGGTCCTCAGGTTTCCTCCCACAGTCTAAAGACATGCAGGTTAGCGTGGGTTTACTCCGGTTCTCAGGTTTCCTCCCACAGTCCAAAGACATGCAGGTTAGTGTGGGTTTACTCCGGGTTCTGAGGTTTCCTCCTACAGTCCAAAGACATGCAGGATAGCGTGGGTTTACCCCGGGTTCTCAGGTTTCCTCCCACAGTCCAAAGACATGAAGGTTAGGGTGGGTTTACTCCGGGTTCTCAGGTTTCCTCCCACAGTCCAAAGACATGAAGGTTAGTGTGGGTTTACTCCAGGTTCTCAGGTTTCCCCCCACAGTCTAAAGACATGAAGGTTAGTGTGGGTTTACTCCGGGTTCTCAGGTTTCCTCCCACAGTCCAAAGACATGCAGGTTAGTGTGGGTTTATTCCGGGTTCTCAGGTTTCCTCCCGCAGTCCAAAGACATGAAGGTTAGGGTGGGTTTACTCCGGGTTCTCAGGTTTCCTTCCGCAGTCCAAAGACATGAAGGTTAGTGTGGGTTTACTCCGAGTTCTCCGGTTTCCTTCTACAGTCCAAAGACATGCAGGTTAGTGTGGGTTTATTCTGGGTTCTCAGGTTTCCTCCCGCAGTCCAAAGACATGAAGGTTAGGGTGGGTTTACTCCGGGTTCTCAGGTTTCCTTCCGCAGTCCAAAGACATGAAGGTTAGTGTGGGTTTACTCCGAGTTCTCCGGTTTCCTCCTACAGTCCAAAGACATGCAGGTTAGTGTGGGTTTACTCCGGTTCTCAGGTTTCCTCCCACAGTCCAAAGACATGCAGGTTAGTGTGGGTTTACTCCGGGTTCTCAGGTTTCGTCCCACAGTCCAAAGACATGCAGGTTAGTGTGGGTTTAATCCGGTTTCTCAGGTTTCCCCCCACAGTCTAAAGACATGCAGGTTAGTGTGGGTTTACTCCGGTCCTCAGGTTTCCTCCCACAGTCTAAAGACATGCAGGTTAGCGTGGGTTTACTCCGGTTCTCAGGTTTCCTCCCACAGTCCAAAGACATGCAGGTTAGTGTGGGTTTACTCCGGGTTCTGAGGTTTCCTCCTACAGTCCAAAGACATGCAGGATAGCGTGGGTTTACCCCGGGTTCTCAGGTTTCCTCCCACAGTCCAAAGACATGAAGGTTAGGGTGGGTTTACTCCGAGTTCTCAGGTTTCCTTCCACAGTCCAAAGACATGAAGGTTAGGGTGGGTTTACTCCGAGTTCTCAGGTTTCCTCCCACAGTCCAAAGACATGAAGGTTAGTGTGGGTTTACTCCGAATTCTCCGGTTTCCTCCTACAGTCCAAAGACATGCAGGTTAGTGTGGGTTTACTCCGGTTCTCAGGTTTCCTCCCACAGTCCAAAGACATGCAGGTTAGTGTGGGTTTACTCCGGGTTCTCAGGTTATGTCCCACAGTCCAAAGACATGCAGGTTAGTGTGGGTTTACTCCGGGTTCTCAGGTTTCCCCCCACAGTCTAAAGACATGCAGGTTAGTGTGGGTTTACTCCGGTCCTCAGGTTTCCTCCCACAGTCTAAAGACATGCAGGTTAGCGTGGGTTTACTCCGGTTCTCAGGTTTCCTCCCACAGTCCAAAGACATGCAGGTTAGTGTGGGTTTACTCCGGGTTCTGAGGTTTCCTCCTACAGTCCAAAGACATGCAGGATAGCGTGGGTTTACCCCGGGTTCTCAGGTTTCCTCCCACAGTCCAAAGACATGAAGGTTAGGGTGGGTTTACTCCGGGTTCTCAGGTTTCCTCCCACAGTCCAAAGACATGAAGGTTAGTGTGGGTTTACTCCAGGTTCTCAGGTTTCCCCCCACAGTCTAAAGACATGAAGGTTAGTGTGGGTTTACTCCGGGTTCTCAGGTTTCCTCCCACAGTCCAAAGACATGCAGGTTAGTGTGGGTTTATTCCGGGTTCTCAGGTTTCCTCCCGCAGTCCAAAGACATGAAGGTTAGGGTGGGTTTACTCCGGGTTCTCAGGTTTCCTTCCGCAGTCCAAAGACATGAAGGTTAGTGTGGGTTTACTCCGAGTTCTCCGGTTTCCTTCTACAGTCCAAAGACATGCAGGTTAGTGTGGGTTTATTCTGGGTTCTCAGGTTTCCTCCCGCAGTCCAAAGACATGAAGGTTAGGGTGGGTTTACTCCGGGTTCTCAGGTTTCCTTCCGCAGTCCAAAGACATGAAGGTTAGTGTGGGTTTACTCCGAGTTCTCCGGTTTCCTCCTACAGTCCAAAGACATGCAGGTTAGTGTGGGTTTACTCCGGTTCTCAGGTTTCCTCCCACAGTCCAAAGACATGCAGGTTAGTGTGGGTTTACTCCGGGTTCTCAGGTTTCGTCCCACAGTCCAAAGACATGCAGGTTAGTGTGGGTTTAATCCGGTTTCTCAGGTTTCCCCCCACAGTCTAAAGACATGCAGGTTAGTGTGGGTTTACTCCGGTCCTCAGGTTTCCTCCCACAGTCTAAAGACATGCAGGTTAGCGTGGGTTTACTCCGGTTCTCAGGTTTCCTCCCACAGTCCAAAGACATGCAGGTTAGTGTGGGTTTACTCCGGGTTCTCAGGTTTCCTCCCACAGTCCAAAGACATGAAGGTTAGTGTGGGTTTACTCCAGGTTCTCAGGTTTCCCCCCACAGTCTAAAGACATGCAGGTTAGTGTGGGTTAACTCCGGGTTCTCAGGTTTCCTCCCACAGTCCAAAGACATGAAGGTTAGGGTGGGTTTACTCCGAGTTCTCAGGTTTCCTTCCGCAGTCCAAAGACATGAAGGTTAGTGTGGGTTTACTCCGAGTTCTCCGGTTTCCTCCTACAGTCCAAAGACATGCAGGTTAGTGTGGGTTTACTCCTGTTCTCAGGTTTCCTCCCACAGTCCAAAGACATGCAGGTTAGTGTGGGTTTACTTCAGGTTCTCAGGTTTTCTCCCGCAGTCCAAAGACATGAAGGTTAGGGTGGGTTTACTCCGGGTTCTCAGGTTTCCTCCCACAGTCCAAACACATGCAGGTTAGTGTGGGTTTACTCCTGGTTCTGAGGTTTCCTCCTACAGTCCAAAGACATGCAGGTTAGTGTGGGTTTACTCCTGGTTCTGAGGTTTCCTCCTACAGTCCAAAGACATGCAGGATAGCGTGGGTTTACCCCGGGTTCTCAGGTTTCCTCCCACAGTCCAAAGACATGAAGGTTAGGGTGGGTTTACTCCGAGTTCTCAGGTTTCCTCCCACAGTCCAAAGATATGAAGGTTAGTGTGGGTTTACTCCAGGTTCTCAGGTTTCCCCCCACAGTCTAAAGACATGAAGGTTAGTGTGGGTTTAATCCGGGTTCTCAGGTTTCCTCCCGCACTCCAAAGACATGCAGGTTTGTGTGGGTTTACTCCGGGTTCTCAGGTTTCCTCCCACAGTCCAAAGACATGCAGGTTAGTGTGGGTTTACTCCGGGTTCTCAGGTTTCCTCCCACAGTCCAAAGACATGCAGGTTAGTGTGGGTTTACTCCGGGTTCTCAGGTTTCCTCCCACAGTCCAAAGACATGCAGGATAGCGTGGGTTGTCTCCGGTTCTTAGGTTTCCTCCCACAGTCCAAAGACTTGCAGGCTTGTGTGGGTTTACTCCAGGTTCTCAGGTTTCCTCCCACAGTCCAAAGACATGCAGGTTAGTGTGGGTTTACTCCGGTTCTCAGGTTTCCTCCCACAGTCCAAAGACATGCAGGTTAGTGTGGGTTTACTCCGGGTTCTCAGGTTTCGTCCCACAGTCCAAAGACATGCAGGTTAGTGTGGGTTTACTCCTGGTTCTCAGGTTTCCCCCCACAGTCTAAAGACATGCAGGTTAGTGTGGGTTTACTCCAGTCCTCAGGTTTCCTCCCACAGTCTAAAGACATGCAGGTTAGCGTGGGTTTACTCCGGGTTCTGAGGTTTCCTCCTACAGTCCAAAGACATGCAGGATAGCGTGGGTTTACCCCGGGTTCTCAGGTTTCCTCCCACAGTCCAAAGACATGAAGGTTAGTGTGGGTTTACTCCGGTTCTCAGGTTTCCTCCCACAGTCCAAAGACATGCAGGTTAGTGTGGGTTTACTCCGGTTCTCAGGTTTCCTCCCACAGTCCAAAGACATGCAGGTTAGTGTGGGTTTACTCCGGGTTCTCAGGTTTCGTCCCACAGTCCAAAGACATGCAGGTTAGTGTGGGTTTACTCCGGGTTCTCAGGTTTCCCCCCACAGTCTAAAGACATGCAGGTTAGTGTGGGTTTACTCCGGTCCTCAGGTTTCCTCCCACAGTCTAAAGACATGCAGGTTAGCGTGGGTTTACTCCGGTTCTCAGGTTTCCTCCCACAGTCCAAAGACATGCAGGTTAGTGTGGGTTTACTCCGGGTTCTGAGGTTTCCTCCCACAGTCCAAAGACATGCAGGATAGCGTGGGTTTACCCCGGGTTCTCAGGTTTCCTCCCACAGTCCAAAGACATGCAGGTTAGTGTGGGTTTACTCCGGGTTCTCAGGTTTCGTCCCACAGTCCAAAGACATGCAGGTTAGTGTGGGTTTACTCCGGGTTCTCAGGTTTCCCCCCACAGTCTAAAGACATGCAGGTTAGTGTGGGTTTACTCCAGTCCTCAGGTTTCCTCCCACAGTCTAAAGACATGCAGGTTAGCGTGGGTTTACTCCGGTTCTCAGGTTTCCTCCCACAGTCCAAAGACATGCAGGTTAGTGTGGGTTTACTCCGGGTTCTGAGGTTTCCTCCAACAGTCCAAAGACATGCAGGATAGCGTGGGTTTACCCCGGGTTCTCAGGTTTCCTCCCACAGTCCAAAGACATGAAGGTTAGGGTGGGTTTACTCCGAGTTCTCAGGTTTCCTCCCACAGTCCAAAGACATGAAGGTTAGTGTGGGTTTACTCCAGGTTCTCAGGTTTCCCCCCACAGTCTAAAGACATGCAGGTTAGGGTGGGTTTACTCCGGGTTCTCAGGTTTCCTCCCGCAGGCCAAAGACATGAAGGTTAGTGTGGGTTTAATCCGGGTTCTCAGGTTTCCTCCCGCACTCCAAAGACATGCAGGTTAGTGTGGGTTTACTCCGGGTTCTCAGGTTTCCTCCCACAGTCCAAAGACATGCAGGTTAGTGTGGGTTTACTCCGGGTTCTCAGGTTTCCTCCCACAGTCCAAAGACATGCAGGTTAGTGTGGGTTTACTCCGGGTTCTCAGGTTTCCTCCCACAGTCCAAAGACATGCAGGATAGCGTGGGTTGTCTCCGGTTCTTAGGTTTCCTCCCACAGTCCAAAGACTTGCAGGCTTGTGTGGGTTTACTCCAGGTTCTCAGGTTTCCTCCCACAGTCCAAAGACATGCAGGTTAGTGTGGGTTTACTCCGGTTCTCAGGTTTCCTCCCACAGTCCAAAGACATGCAGGTTAGTGTGGGTTTACTCCGGGTTCTCAGGTTTCGTCCCACAGTCCAAAGACATGCAGGTTAGTGTGGGTTTACTCCGGGTTCTCAGGTTTCCCCCCACAGTCTAAAGACATGCAGGTTAGTGTGGGTTTACTCCAGTCCTCAGGTTTCCTCCCACAGTCTAAAGACATGCAGGTTAGCGTGGGTTTACTCCGGTTCTCAGGTTTCCTCCCACAGTCCAAAGACATGCAGGTTAGTGTGGGTTTACTCCGGGTTCTGAGGTTTCCTCCTACAGTCCAAAGACATGCAGGATAGCGTGGGTTTACCCCGGGTTCTCAGGTTTCCTCCCACAGTCCAAAGACATGAAGGTTAGGGTGGGTTTACTCCGAGTTCTCAGGTTTCCTCCCACAGTCCAAAGACATGAAGGTTAGTGTGGGTTTACTCCAGGTTCTCAGGTTTCCCCCCACAGTCTAAAGACATGCAGGTTAGTGTGGGTTTACTCCGGGTTCTCAGGTTTCCTCCCACAGTCCAAAGACATGAAGGTTAGTGTGGGTTTACTCCGGGTTCTCAGGTTTCCTTCCGCAGTCCAAAGACATGAAGGTTAGTGTGGGTTTACTCCGAGTTCTCCGGTTTCCTCCTACAGTCCAAAGACATGCAGGTTAGTGTGGGTTTACTCCGGTTCTCAGGTTTCCTCCCACAGTCCAAAGACATGCAGGTTAGTGTGGGTTTACTCCGGGTTCTCTGGTTATGTCCCACAGTCCAAAGACATGCAGGTTAGTGTGGGTTTACTCCTGGTTCTCAGGTTTCCCCCCACAGTCTAAAGACATGAAGGTTAGGGTGGGTTTACTCCGGTCCTCAGGTTTCCTCCCACAGTCTAAAGACATGCAGGTTAGCGTGGGTTTACTCCGGTTCTCAGGTTTCCTCCCACAGTCCAAAGACATGCAGGTTAGTGTGGGTTTACTCCGGGTTCTGAGGTTTCCTCCTACAGTCCAAAGACATGCAGGATAGCGTGGGTTTACCCCGGGTTCTCAGGTTTCCTCCCACAGTCCAAAGACATGAAGGTTAGGGTGGGTTTACTCCGGGTTCTCAGGTTTCCTCCCACAGTCCAAAGACATGAAGGTTAGTGTGGGTTTACTCCAGGTTCTCAGGTTTCCCCCCACAGTCTAAAGACATGAAGGTTAGTGTGGGTTTACTCCGGGTTCTCAGGTTTCCTCCCACAGTCCAAAGACATGCAGGTTAGTGTGGGTTTATTCCGGGTTCTCAGGTTTCCTCCCGCAGTCCAAAGACATGAAGGTTAGGGTGGGTTTACTCCGGGTTCTCAGGTTTCCTTCCGCAGTCCAAAGACATGAAGGTTAGTGTGGGTTTACTCCGAGTTCTCCGGTTTCCTTCTACAGTCCAAAGACATGCAGGTTAGTGTGGGTTTATTCTGGGTTCTCAGGTTTCCTCCCGCAGTCCAAAGACATGAAGGTTAGCGTGGGTTTACTCCGGGTTCTCAGGTTTCCTTCCGCAGTCCAAAGACATGAAGGTTAGTGTGGGTTTACTCCGAGTTCTCCGGTTTCCTCCTACAGTCCAAAGACATGCAGGTTAGTGTGGGTTTACTCCGGTTCTCAGGTTTCCTCCCACAGTCCAAAGACATGCAGGTTAGTGTGGGTTTAATCCGGGTTCTCAGGTTTCCTCCCGCACTCCAAAGACATGCAGGTTTGTGTGGGTTTACTCCGGGTTCTCAGGTTTCCTCCCACAGTCCAAAGACATGCAGGTTAGTGTGGGTTTACTCCGGGTTCTCAGGTTTCCTCCCACAGTCCAAAGACATGCAGGTTAGTGTGGGTTTACTCCGGGTTCTCAGGTTTCCTCCCACAGTCCAAAGACATGCAGGATAGCGTGGGTTGTCTCCGGTTCTTAGGTTTCCTCCCACAGTCCAAAGACTTGCAGGCTTGTGTGGGTTTACTCCAGGTTCTCAGGTTTCCTCCCACAGTCCAAAGACATGCAGGTTAGTGTGGGTTTACTCCGGTTCTCAGGTTTCCTCCCACAGTCCAAAGACATGCAGGTTAGTGTGGGTTTTATGCGTGTTGTCAGGTTTCCTCCCACAGTCCAAAGACATGCAGGTTAGTGTGGGTTTACTCCGGGTTCTCAGGTTTCCCCCCACAGTCTTAAGACATGCAGGTTAGTGTGGGTTTACTCCAGTCCTCAGGTTTCCTCCCACAGTCTAAAGACATGCAGGTTAGCGTGGGTTTACTCCGGGTTCTGAGGTTTCCTCCTACAGTCCAAAGACATGCAGGATAGCGTGGGTTTACCCCGGGTTCTCAGGTTTCCTCCCACAGTCCAAAGACATGAAGGTTAGTGTGGGTTTACTCCGGTTCTCAGGTTTCCTCCCACAGTCCAAAGACATGCAGGTTAGTGTGGGTTTACTCCGGTTCTCAGGTTTCCTCCCACAGTCCAAAGACATGCAGGTTAGTGTGGGTTTACTCCGGGTTCTCAGGTTTCGTCCCACAGTCCAAAGACATGCAGGTTAGTGTGGGTTTACTCCGGGTTCTCAGGTTTCCCCCCACAGTCTATAGACATGCAGGTTAGTGTGGGTTTACTCCAGTCCTCAGGTTTCCTCCCACAGTCTAAAGACATGCAGGTTAGCGTGGGTTTACTCCGGTTCTCAGGTTTCCTCCCACAGTCCAAAGACATGCAGGTTAGTGTGGGTTTACTCCGGGTTCTGAGGTTTCCTCCTACAGTCCAAAGACATGCAGGATAGCGTGGGTTTACCCCGGGTTCTCAGGTTTCCTCCCACAGTCCAAAGACATGCAGGTTAGTGTGGGTTTACTCCGGGTTCTCAGGTTTCGTCCCACAGTCCAAAGACATGCAGGTTAGTGTGGGTTTACTCCGGGTTCTCAGGTTTCCCCCCACAGTCTAAAGACATGCAGGTTAGTGTGGGTTTACTCCAGTCCTCAGGTTTCCTCCCACAGTCTAAAGACATGCAGGTTAGCGTGGGTTTACTCCGGTTCTCAGGTTTCCTCCCACAGTCCAAAGACATGCAGGTTAGTGTGGGTTTACTCCGGGTTCTGAGGTTTCCTCCTACAGTCCAAAGACATGCAGGATAGCGTGGGTTTACCCCGGGTTCTCAGGTTTCCTCCCACAGTCCAAAGACATGAAGGTTAGGGTGGGTTTACTCCGAGTTCTCAGGTTTCCTCCCACAGTCCAAAGACATGAAGGTTAGTGTGGGTTTACTCCAGGTTCTCAGGTTTCCCCCCACAGTCTAAAGACATGCAGGTTAGTGTGGGTTTACTCCGGGTTCTCAGGTTTCCTCCCGCAGGCCAAAGACATGAAGGTTAGTGTGGGTTTACTCCGGGTTCTCAGGTTTCCTCCCGCACTCCAAAGACATGCAGGTTTGTGTGGGTTTACTCCGGGTTCTCAGGTTTCCTCCCACAGTCCAAAGACATGCAGGTTAGTGTGGGTTTACTCCGGGTTCTCAGGTTTCCTCCCACAGTCCAAAGACATGCAGGTTAGTGTGGGTTTACTCCGGGTTCTCAGGTTTCCTCCCACAGTCCAAAGACATGCAGGATAGCGTGGGTTGTCTCCGGTTCTTAGGTTTCCTCCCACAGTCCAAAGACTTGCAGGCTTGTGTGGGTTTACTCCAGGTTCTCAGGTTTCCTCCCACAGTCCAAAGACATGCAGGTTAGTGTGGGTTTACTCCGGTTCTCAGGTTTCCTCCCACAGTCCAAAGACATGCAGGTTAGTGTGGGTTTACTCCGGGTTCTCAGGTTTCGTCCCACAGTCCAAAGACATGCAGGTTAGTGTGGGTTTACTCCGGGTTCTCAGGTTTCCCCCCACAGTCTAAAGACATGCAGGTTAGTGTGGGTTTACTCCAGTCCTCAGGTTTCCTCCCACAGTCTAAAGACATGCAGGTTAGCGTGGGTTTACTCCGGTTCTCAGGTTTCCTCCCACAGTCCAAAGACATGCAGGTTAGTGTGGGTTTACTCCGGGTTCTGAGGTTTCCTCCTACAGTCCAAAGACATGCAGGATAGCGTGGGTTTACCCCGGGTTCTCAGGTTTCCTCCCACAGTCCAAAGACATGAAGGTTAGGGTGGGTTTACTCCGTGTTCTCAGGTTTCCTCCCACAGTCCAAAGACATGAAGGTTAGTGTGGGTTTACTCCAGGTTCTCAGGTTTCCCCCCACAGTCTAAAGACATGCAGGTTAGTGTGGGTTTACTCCGGGTTCTCAGGTTTCCTCCCACAGTCCAAAGACATGAAGGTTAGGGTGGGTTTACTCCGAGTTCTCAGGTTTCCTTCCGCAGTCCAAAGACATGAAGGTTAGTGTGGGTTTACTCCGAGTTCTCCGGTTTCCTCCTACAGTCCAAAGACATGCAGGTTAGTGTGGGTTTACTCCGGTTCTCAGGTTTCCTCCCACAGTCCAAAGACATGCAGGTTAGTGTGGGTTTACTCCGGGTTCTCAGGTTATGTCCCACAGTCCAAAGACATGCAGGTTAGTGTGGGTTTACTCCGGGTTCTCAGGTTTCCCCCCACAGTCTAAAGACATGCAGGTTAGTGTGGGTTTACTCCGGTCCTCAGGTTTCCTCCCACAGTCTAAAGACATGCAGGTTAGCGTGGATTTACTCCGGTTCTCAGGTTTCCTCCCACAGTCCAAAGACATGCAGGTTAGTGTGGGTTTACTCCGGGTTCTGAGGTTTCCTCCTACAGTCCAAAGACATGCAGGATAGCGTGGGTTTACCCCGGGTTCTCAGGTTTCCTCCCACAGTCCAAAGACATGAAGGTTAGGGTGGGTTTACTCCGGGTTCTCAGGTTTCCTCCCACAGTCCAAAGACATGAAGGTTAGTGTGGGTTTACTCCAGGTTCTCAGGTTTCCCCCCACAGTCTAAAGACATGAAGGTTAGTGTGGGTTTACTCCGGGTTCTCAGGTTTCCTCCCACAGTCCAAAGACATGCAGGTTAGTGTGGGTTTATTCCGGGTTCTCAGGTTTCCTCCCGCAGTCCAAAGACATGAAGGTTAGGGTGGGTTTACTCCGGGTTCTCAGGTTTCCTTCCGCAGTCCAAAGACATGAAGGTTAGTGTGGGTTTACTCCGAGTTCTCCGGTTTCCTTCTACAGTCCAAAGACATGCAGGTTAGTGTGGGTTTAATCCGGTTTCTCAGGTTTCCCCCCACAGTCTAAAGACATGCAGGTTAGTGTGGGTTTACTCCGGTCCTCAGGTTTCCTCCCACAGTCTAAAGACATGCAGGTTAGCGTGGGTTTACTCCGGTTCTCAGGTTTCCTCCCACAGTCCAAAGACATGCAGGTTAGTGTGGGTTTACTCCGGGTTCTCAGGTTTCCTCCCACAGTCCAAAGACATGCAGGTTAGTGTGGGTTTACTCCAGGTTCTCAGGTTTTCTCCCGCAGTCCAAAGACATGAAGGTTAGGGTGGGTTTACTCCGGGTTCTCAGGTTTCCTCCCACAGTCCAAACACATGCAGGTTAGTGTGGGTTTACTCCTGGTTCTGAGGTTTCCTCCTACAGTCCAAAGACATGCAGGTTAGTGTGGGTTTACTCCTGGTTCTGAGGTTTCCTCCTACAGTCCAAAGACATGCAGGATAGCGTGGGTTTACCCCGGGTTCTCAGGTTTCCTCCCACAGTCCAAAGACATGAAGGTTAGGGTGGGTTTACTCCGAGTTCTCAGGTTTCCTCCCACAGTCCAAAGACATGAAGGTTAGTGTGGGTTTACTCCAGGTTCTCAGGTTTCCCCCCACAGTCTAAAGACATGCAGGTTAGGGTGGGTTTACTCCGGGTTCTCAGGTTTCCTCCCGCAGGCCAAAGACATGAAGGTTAGTGTGGGTTTAATCCGGGTTCTCAGGTTTCCTCCCGCACTCCAAAGACATGCAGGTTTGTGTGGGTTTACTCCGGGTTCTCAGGTTTCCTCCCACAGTCCAAAGACATGCAGGTTAGTGTGGGTTTACTCCGGGTTCTCAGGTTTCCTCCCACAGTCCAAAGACATGCAGGTTAGTGTGGGTTTACTCCGGGTTCTCAGGTTTCCTCCCACAGTCCAAAGACATGCAGGATAGCGTGGGTTGTCTCCGGTTCTTAGGTTTCCTCCCACAGTCCAAAGACTTGCAGGCTTGTGTGGGTTTACTCCAGGTTCTCAGGTTTCCTCCCACAGTCCAAAGACATGCAGGTTAGTGTGGGTTTACTCCGGTTCTCAGGTTTCCTCCCACAGTCCAAAGACATGCAGGTTAGTGTGGGTTTACTCCGGGTTCTCAGGTTTCGTCCCACAGTCCAAAGACATGCAGGTTAGTGTGGGTTTACTCCGGGTTCTCAGGTTTCCCCCCACAGTCTAAAGACATGCAGGTTAGTGTGGGTTTACTCCAGTCCTCAGGTTTCCTCCCACAGTCTAAAGACATGCAGGTTAGCGTGGGTTTACTCCGGGTTCTGAGGTTTCCTCCTACAGTCCAAAGACATGCAGGATAGCGTGGGTTTACCCCGGGTTCTCAGGTTTCCTCCCACAGTCCAAAGACATGAAGGTTAGTGTGGGTTTACTCCGGGTTCTCAGGTTTCCTCCCACAGTCCAAAGACATGCAGGTTAGTGTGGGTTTACTCCGGTTCTCAGGTTTCCTCCCACAGTCCAAAGACATGCAGGTTAGTGTGGGTTTACTCCGGGTTCTCAGGTTTCGTCCCACAGTCCAAAGACATGCAGGTTAGTGTGGGTTTACTCCGGGTTCTCAGGTTTCCCCCCACAGTCCAAAGACATGCAGGTTAGTGTGGGTTTACTCCAGTCCTCAGGTTTCCTCCCACAGTCTAAAGACATGCAGGTTAGCGTGGGTTTACTCCGGTTCTCAGGTTTCCTCCCACAGTCCAAAGACATGCAGGTTAGTGTGGGTTTACTCCGGGTTCTGAGGTTTCCTCCTACAGTCCAAAGACATGCAGGATAGCGTGGGTTTACCCCGGGTTCTCAGGTTTCCTCCCACAGTCCAAAGACATGAAGGTTAGGGTGGGTTTACTCCGAGTTCTCAGGTTTCCTCCCACAGTCCAAAGACATGAAGGTTAGTGTGGGTTTACTCCAGGTTCTCAGGTTTCCCCCCACAGTCTAAAGACATGCAGGTTAGTGTGGGTTTACTCCGGGTTCTCAGGTTTCCTCCCGCAGGCCAAAGACATGAAGGTTAGTGTGGGTTTAATCCGGGTTCTCAGGTTTCCTCCCGCACTCCAAAGACATGCAGGTTTGTGTGGGTTTACTCCGGGTTCTCAGGTTTCCTCCCACAGTCCAAAGACATGCAGGTTAGTGTGGGTTTACTCCGGGTTCTCAGGTTTCCTCCCACAGTCCAAAGACATGCAGGTTAGTGTGGGTTTACTCCGGGTTCTCAGGTTTCCTCCCACAGTCCAAAGACATGCAGGATAGCGTGGGTTGTCTCCGGTTCTTAGGTTTCCTCCCACAGTCCAAAGACTTGCAGGCTTGTGTGGGTTTACTCCAGGTTCTCAGGTTTCCTCCCACAGTCCAAAGACATGCAGGTTAGTGTGGGTTTACTCCGGTTCTCAGGTTTCCTCCCACAGTCCAAAGACATGCAGGTTAGTGTGGGTTTACTCCGGGTTCTCAGGTTTCGTCCCACAGTCCAAAGACATGCAGGTTAGTGTGGGTTTACTCCGGGTTCTCAGGTTTCCCCCCACAGTCTAAAGACATGCAGGTTAGTGTGGGTTTACTCCGGTTCTCAGGTTTCCTCCCACAGTCCAAAGACATGCAGGTTAGTGTGGGTTTACTCCGGGTTCTCAGGTTATGTCCCACAGTCCAAAGACATGCAGGTTAGTGTGGGTTTACTCCGGGTTCTCAGGTTTCCCCCCACAGTCTAAAGACATGCAGGTTAGTGTGGGTTTACTCCGGTCCTCAGGTTTCCTCCCACAGTCTAAAGACATGCAGGTTAGCGTGGGTTTACTCCGGTTCTCAGGTTTCCTCCCACAGTCCAAAGACATGCAGGTTAGTGTGGGTTTACTCCGGGTTCTGAGGTTTCCTCCTACAGTCCAAAGACATGCAGGATAGCGTGGGTTTACCCCGGGTTCTCAGGTTTCCTCCCACAGTCCAAAGACATGAAGGTTAGGGTGGGTTTACTCCGGGTTCTCAGGTTTCCTCCCACAGTCCAAAGACATGAAGGTTAGTGTGGGTTTACTCCAGGTTCTCAGGTTTCCCCCCACAGTCTAAAGACATGAAGGTTAGTGTGGGTTTACTCCGGGTTCTCAGGTTTCCTCCCACAGTCCAAAGACATGCAGGTTAGTGTGGGTTTATTCCGGGTTCTCAGGTTTCCTCCCGCAGTCCAAAGACATGAAGGTTAGGGTGGGTTTACTCCGGGTTCTCAGGTTTCCTTCCGCAGTCCAAAGACATGAAGGTTAGTGTGGGTTTACTCCGAGTTCTCCGGTTTCCTTCTACAGTCCAAAGACATGCAGGTTAGTGTGGGTTTATTCTGGGTTCTCAGGTTTCCTCCCGCAGTCCAAAGACATGAAGGTTAGGGTGGGTTTACTCCGGGTTCTCAGGTTTCCTTCCGCAGTCCAAAGACATGAAGGTTAGTGTGGGTTTACTCCGAGTTCTCCGGTTTCCTCCTACAGTCCAAAGACATGCAGGTTAGTGTGGGTTTACTCCGGTTCTCAGGTTTCCTCCCACAGTCCAAAGACATGCAGGTTAGTGTGGGTTTACTCCGGGTTCTCAGGTTTCGTCCCACAGTCCAAAGACATGCAGGTTAGTGTGGGTTTAATCCGGTTTCTCAGGTTTCCCCCCACAGTCTAAAGACATGCAGGTTAGTGTGGGTTTACTCCGGTCCTCAGGTTTCCTCCCACAGTCTAAAGACATGCAGGTTAGCGTGGGTTTACTCCGGTTCTCAGGTTTCCTCCCACAGTCCAAAGACATGCAGGTTAGTGTGGGTTTACTCCGGGTTCTCAGGTTTCCTCCCACAGTCCAAAGACATGAAGGTTAGTGTGGGTTTACTCCAGGTTCTCAGGTTTCCCCCCACAGTCTAAAGACATGCAGGTTAGTGTGGGTTAACTCCGGGTTCTCAGGTTTCCTCCCACAGTCCAAAGACATGAAGGTTAGGGTGGGTTTACTCCGAGTTCTCAGGTTTCCTTCCGCAGTCCAAAGACATGAAGGTTAGTGTGGGTTTACTCCGAGTTCTCCGGTTTCCTCCTACAGTCCAAAGACATGCAGGTTAGTGTGGGTTTACTCCTGTTCTCAGGTTTCCTCCCACAGTCCAAAGACATGCAGGTTAGTGTGGGTTTACTCCAGGTTCTCAGGTTTTCTCCCGCAGTCCAAAGACATGAAGGTTAGGGTGGGTTTACTCCGAGTTCTCAGGTTTCCTCCCACAGTCCAAAGACATGAAGGTTAGTGTGGGTTTACTCCAGGTTCTCAGGTTTCCCCCCACAGTCTAAAGACATGCAGGTTAGGGTGGGTTTACTCCGGGTTCTCAGGTTTCCTCCCGCAGGCCAAAGACATGAAGGTTAGTGTGGGTTTAATCCGGGTTCTCAGGTTTCCTCCCGCACTCCAAAGACATGCAGGTTTGTGTGGGTTTACTCCGGGTTCTCAGGTTTCCTCCCACAGTCCAAAGACATGCAGGTTAGTGTGGGTTTACTCCGGGTTCTCAGGTTTCCTCCCACAGTCCAAAGACATGCAGGTTAGTGTGGGTTTACTCCGGGTTCTCAGGTTTCCTCCCACAGTCCAAAGACATGCAGGATAGCGTGGGTTGTCTCCGGTTCTTAGGTTTCCTCCCACAGTCCAAAGACTTGCAGGCTTGTGTGGGTTTACTCCAGGTTCTCAGGTTTCCTCCCACAGTCCAAAGACATGCAGGTTAGTGTGGGTTTACTCCGGTTCTCAGGTTTCCTCCCACAGTCCAAAGACATGCAGGTTAGTGTGGGTTTACTCCGGGTTCTCAGGTTTCGTCCCACAGTCCAAAGACATGCAGGTTAGTGTGGGTTTACTCCAGTCCTCAGGTTTCCTCCCACAGTCTAAAGACATGCAGGTTAGCGTGGGTTTACTCCGGGTTCTGAGGTTTCCTCCTACAGTCCAAAGACATGCAGGATAGCGTGGGTTTACCCCGGGTTCTCAGGTTTCCTCCCACAGTCCAAAGACATGGAGGTTAGGGTGGGTTTACTCCGAGTTCTCAGGTTTCCTCCCACAGTCCAAAGACATGAAGGTTAGTGTGGGTTTACTCCAGGTTCTCAGGTTTCCCCCCACAGTCTAAAGACATGCAGGTTAGTGTGGGTTTACTCCGGGTTCTCAGGTTTCCTCCCACAGTCCAAAGACATGAAGGTTAGGGTGGGTTTACTCCGAGTTCTCAGGTTTCCTTCCGCAGTCCAAAGACATGAAGGTTAGTGTGGGTTTACTCCGAGTTCTCCGGTTTCCTCCTACAGTCCAAAGACATGCAGGTTAGTGTGGGTTTACTCCGGTTCTCAGGTTTCCTCCCACAGTCCAAAGACATGCAGGTTAGTGTGGGTTTACTCCGGGTTCTCAGGTTATGTCCCACAGTCCAAAGACATGCAGGTTAGTGTGGGTTTACTCCGGTCCTCAGGTTTCCTCCCACAGTCTAAAGACATGCAGGTTAGCGTGGGTTTACTCCGGTTCTCAGGTTTCCTCCCACAGTCCAAAGACATGCAGGTTAGTGTGGGTTTACTCCGGGTTCTGAGGTTTCCTCCTACAGTCCAAAGACATGCAGGTTAGTGTGGGTTTAGTCCGGGTTCTCAGGTTTCCTCCCACAGTCCAAAGACATGCAGGATAGCGTGGGTTGTCTCCGGTTCTTAGGTTTCCTCCCACAGTCCAAAGACTTGCAGGCTTGTGTGGGTTTACTCCAGGTTCTTCAGGTTTCCTCCCACAGTCCAAAGACATGCAGGTTAGTGTGGGTTTACTCCGGGTTCTCAGGTTATGTCCCACAGTCCAAAGACATGCAGGTTAGTGTGGGTTTACTCCGGTCCTCAGGTTTCCTCCCACAGTCTAAAGACATGCAGGTTAGCGTGGGTTTACTCCGGTTCTCAGGTTTCCTCCCACAGTCCAAAGACATGCAGGTTAGTGTGGGTTTACTCCGGGTTCTGAGGTTTCCTCCTACAGTCCAAAGACATGCAGGTTAGTGTGGGTTTAGTCCGGGTTCTCAGGTTTCCTCCCACAGTCCAAAGACATGCAGGATAGCGTGGGTTGTCTCCGGTTCTTAGGTTTCCTCCCACAGTCCAAAGACTTGCAGGCTTGTGTGGGTTTACTCCAGGTTCTCAGGTTTCCTCCCACAGTCCAAAGACATGCAGGTTAGTGTGGGTTTATTCTGGGTTCTCAGGTTTCCTCCCGCAGTCCAAAGACATGAAGGTTAGGGTGGGTTTACTCCGGGTTCTCAGGTTTCCTTCCGCAGTCCAAAGACATGAAGGTTAGTGTGGGTTTACTCCGAGTTCTCCGGTTTCCTTCTACAGTCCAAAGACATGCAGGTTAGTGTGGGTTTATTCTGGGTTCTCAGGTTTCCTCCCGCAGTCCAAAGACATGAAGGTTAGGGTGGGTTTACTCCGGGTTCTCAGGTTTCCTTCCGCAGTCCAAAGACATGAAGGTTAGTGTGGGTTTACTCCGAGTTCTCCGGTTTCCTCCTACAGTCCAAAGACATGCAGGTTAGTGTGGGTTTACTCCGGTTCTC
Source organism: Sebastes miniatus (assembly GCA_916701275.1). NCBI lineage: Eukaryota > Metazoa > Chordata > Actinopteri > Perciformes > Sebastidae > Sebastes > Sebastes miniatus. Next base: position 465,516 of record CAKALS010000027.1, read on the forward strand.
AGGTTTCCTCCCACAGTCCAAAGACATGCAGGTTAGTGTGGGTTTACTCCGGGTTCTCAGGTTTCGTCCCACAGTCCAAAGACATGCAGGTTAGTGTGGGTTTACTCCGGTTTCTCAGGTTTCCCCCCACAGTCTAAAGACATGCAGGTTAGTGTGGGTTTACTCCGGTCCTCAGGTTTCCTCCCACAGTCTAAAGACATGCAGGTTAGCGTGGGTTTACTCCGGTTCTCAGGTTTCCTCCCACAGTCCAAAGACATGCAGGTTAGTGTGGGTTTACTCCGGGTTCTCAGGTTTCCTCCCACAGTCCAAAGATATGAAGGTTAGTGTGGGTTTACTCCAGGTTCTCAGGTTTCCCCCCACAGTCTAAAGACATGCAGGTTAGTGTGGGTTAACTCCGGGTTCTCAGGTTTCCTCCCACAGTCCAAAGACATGAAGGTTAGGGTTGGTTTACTCCGAGTTCTCAGGTTTCCTTCCGCAGTCCAAAGACATGAAGGTTAGTGTGGGTTTACTCCGAGTTCTCCGGTTTCCTCCTACAGTCCAAAGACATGCAGGTTAGTGTGGGTTTACTCCTGTTCTCAGGTTTCCTCCCACAGTCCAAAGACATGCAGGTTAGTGTGGGTTTACTCCAGGTTCTCAGGTTTTCTCCCGCAGTCCAAAGACATGAAGGTTAGGGTGGGTTTACTCCGGGTTCTCAGGTTTCCTCCCACAGTCCAAAGACATGCAGGTTAGTGTGGGTTTACTCCTGGTTCTGAGGTTTCCTCCTACAGTCCAAAGACATGCAGGTTAGTGTGGGTTTACTCCTGGTTCTGAGGTTTCCTCCTACAGTCCAAAGACATGCAGGTTAGTGTGGGTTCACTCCGGGTTCTCAGGTTTCCTCCCACAGTCCAAAGACATGCAGGATAGCGTGGGTTGTCTCCGGTTCTTAGGTTTCCTCCCACAGTCCAAAGACGTGCAGGATAGCGTGTGTTGTCTCCGGTTCTTAGGTTTCCTCCCACAGTCCAAAGACTTGCAGGCTTGTGTGGGTTTACTCCAGGTTCTCAGGTTTCCTCCCACAGTCCAAAGACATGCAGGATAGCGTGGGTTGTCTCCGGTTCTTAGGTTTCCTCCCACAGTCCAAAGACTTGCAGGCTTGTGTGGGTTTACTCCAGGTTCTTCAGGTTTCCTCCCACAGTCCAAAGACATGCAGGTTAGTGTGGGTTTACTCCGGGTTCTCAGGTTATGTCCCACAGTCCAAAGACATGCAGGTTAGTGTGGGTTTACTCCGGTCCTCAGGTTTCCTCCCACAGTCTAAAGACATGCAGGTTAGCGTGGGTTTACTCCGGTTCTCAGGTTTCCTCCCACAGTCCAAAGACATGCAGGTTAGTGTGGGTTTACTCCGGGTTCTGAGGTTTCCTCCTACAGTCCAAAGACATGCAGGTTAGTGTGGGTTTAGTCCGGGTTCTCAGGTTTCCTCCCACAGTCCAAAGACATGCAGGATAGCGTGGGTTGTCTCCGGTTCTTAGGTTTCCTCCCACAGTCCAAAGACTTGCAGGCTTGTGTGGGTTTACTCCAGGTTCTCAGGTTTCCTCCCACAGTCCAAAGACATGCAGGTTAGTGTGGGTTTATTCTGGGTTCTCAGGTTTCCTCCCGCAGTCCAAAGACATGAAGGTTAGGGTGGGTTTACTCCGGGTTCTCAGGTTTCCTTCCGCAGTCCAAAGACATGAAGGTTAGTGTGGGTTTACTCCGAGTTCTCCGGTTTCCTTCTACAGTCCAAAGACATGCAGGTTAGTGTGGGTTTATTCAGGGTTCTCAGGTTTCCTCCCGCAGTCCAAAGACATGAAGGTTAGGGTGGGTTTACTCCGGGTTCTCAGGTTTCCTTCCGCAGTCCAAAGACATGAAGGTTAGTGTGGGTTTACTCCGAGTTCTCCGGTTTCCTCCTACAGTCCAAAGACATGCAGGTTAGTGTGGGTTTACTCCGGTTCTCAGGTTTCCTCCCACAGTCCAAAGACATGCAGGTTAGTGTGGGTTTACTCCGGGTTCTCAGGTTTCGTCCCACAGTCCATAGACATGCAGGTTAGTGTGGGTTTACTCCGGTTTCTCAGGTTTCCCCCCACAGTCTAAAGACATGCAGGTTAGTGTGGGTTTACTCCGGTCCTCAGGTTTCCTCCCACAGTCTAAAGACATGCAGGTTAGCGTGGGTTTACTCCGGTTCTCAGGTTTCCTCCCACAGTCCAAAGACATGCAGGTTAGTGTGGGTTTACTCCGGGTTCTCAGGTTTCCTCCCACAGTCCAAAGATATGAAGGTTAGTGTGGGTTTACTCCAGGTTCTCAGGTTTCCCCCCACAGTCTAAAGACATGCAGGTTAGTGTGGGTTAACTCCGGGTTCTCAGGTTTCCTCCCACAGTCCAAAGACATGAAGGTTAGGGTTGGTTTACTCCGAGTTCTCAGGTTTCCTTCCGCAGTCCAAAGACATGAAGGTTAGTGTGGGTTTACTCCGAGTTCTCCGGTTTCCTCCTACAGTCCAAAGACATGCAGGTTAGTGTGGGTTTACTCCTGTTCTCAGGTTTCCTCCCACAGTCCAAAGACATGCAGGTTAGTGTGGGTTTACTCCAGGTTCTCAGGTTTTCTCCCGCAGTCCAAAGACATGAAGGTTAGGGTGGGTTTACTCCGGGTTCTCAGGTTTCCTCCCACAGTCCAAAGACATGCAGGTTAGTGTGGGTTTACTCCTGGTTCTGAGGTTTCCTCCTACAGTCCAAAGACATGCAGGTTAGTGTGGGTTTACTCCTGGTTCTGAGGTTTCCTCCTACAGTCCAAAGACATGCAGGTTAGTGTGGGTTCACTCCGGGTTCTCAGGTTTCCTCCCACAGTCCAAAGACATGCAGGATAGCGTGGGTTGTCTCCGGTTCTTAGGTTTCCTCCCACAGTCCAAAGACGTGCAGGATAGCGTGTGTTGTCTCCGGTTCTTAGGTTTCCTCCCACAGTCCAAAGACTTGCAGGCTTGTGTGGGTTTACTCCAGGTTCTCAGGTTTCCTCCCACAGTCCAAAGACATGCAGGTTAGTGTGGGTTTACTCCGGTCCTCAGGTTTCCTCCCACCATATTAATGCTGATATCATAAACTCAGGTAGACCTTACTCCTCTATATCTTTATATAGACAATAGTTCATTTACACTATAAATGAATATATATATATAAATAAATAACCTTATACATAAATAAATATGTGAATAAATGAATAAATATATATAAACAAATGTGTAAATATATAAATGAATAAATACTCTAATACATTCGCATATTTAATGTTTTGTTTAATTTGTGATTTATTTATTTACGGTGACAAAATTACATAATTATTTGCTTATTAATTTGTTTAGGGAGTTAATCATATAATTTGTTATGTTTTCATATATGTAGTTTTATTTATTCGGCCCTTTAAACCTTCCATACATCCGAACATCTGTATTGAACACCTTTAATACAAAAAGCAGACTTTAAGATTCTAAACCAGTTCATGTGGACCCGTCTAGTTTAACAAACCCGCCCATACGTCCCAGTATCAGACCGGTGTCAGCTGCTGGTTCACAGTCAGACCAGTACCCTGTAGTAGATCCGGTTCTGGTGTGGGTCTTTCAGCTGTGCAGTTGTAACTGGTTCACAGTCAGACTAGTACCCTGTAGTAGATCCGGTTCTGGTGTGGGTCTTTCAGCTGTGCAGCTGTAAGCTTCTTTGGCCCGGTTGAGGTTAAATCTCTGAAATACCTCCAGTCATGTTCTGCAGATTATTTCAGGGCTGAAGGGAGGTTAGAGGGGGGCAGGAGGCTTTTCCTGATCTGGTTCTGATCCTGGACCCTGAAGGGACAGGACAGATGAGATCTGACCAGATTCTACTGTATTTTACTGTGGCTGGACTGAGGTCTGGGTCAGACCTGGCTCTGATCCTGTACCCTCTGTAGGCCAAATCTATCAGGCTTAGTCCTCCCCCTTCTGGCCTTGTCTGGAACTGTCCTGGTTCTGGTCTAGCCTGGTTCTGAAATGGTTCTCTGTCGACGAACTCAGTCCTCCCAAGTCTTCTTTTTCTCCAGCAGTTAAAAGGATCTGGATCTGGTCCTGGTCCTGGTCCTTTAACTTCAGTTCAGTTCTGTTCTGTCAGAATAGAACTGATCTAAAGTCCAGGGGTCTCATTTATAACCGTTGCGTACGCACAAAGCGGGGCCTGAAATGTGCGTATGCCGATTCCCACGCAACAGTTGTGATCTATAAAAACAAACTTGACGGGAGAATGTGCGCACCGGTACGGAAACTTTGACCCGTGCGTACGCACATTATGGAGACAGCGAGGCAGGGGAAACTGGAGACGCAGACGGTGAGGTAGTGAATTGAAGCCGGACTGTAGACATTAAATGTCATTATACGTTTAATGATGCCTCTCACACATTTAACTTCACTTCATACTTTTATCCACTTTATCACAAACATTTAAAACAGCAGTGTTATTTGTGCTATTGAGCCATAACTATTCTACAAGCACCTTACAAATGTAAAATATATCAGCCAACTCAAATCAAATTCTGCTTAATATCTCATCAGCGCTGTCTCACCATCACTGTCCCTCCACCTCCAGAGCGCAGAGGAGAGGATCGGACTACCGACACTCTCAATCAGCTGTTGAGCAGCTGTTGAGCAGCTGTTGAGCAGCTGTGGAGCAGCTGTTGAAATCATCATCATCGGTTGTAGAAATCCAAGATTATATCAAATAGCATTAAAGAATGGCAGAACAGAGCGCCAATAGCTTTAATAAGATCTTCCAATAGTGTGCAGATATCACCAAGTACCATATTAGTTTTCATAAAGTTGTTGTGTAAAATCGCTGCAGTGATGACGTGACTTATTCATTTATTTATGGTTTATTAGATAGAGACAGATACAGTATACACACAGACACAATGAAAACAGCTATATGCAACTATTAGCCTGTCTCTAGTGCGCCACCGCGGTGCGCCACTCTGCTTCCTCCAGTCACCTCCACCCGGCACATCTTCACCAGTCACCTCCACCCGGCACATCTTCACCAGTCACCTCCACCCGGCACATCTTCACCAGTCACCTCCACCCGGCACATCTTCACCAGTCACCTCCACCCGGCACATCTTCACCAGTCACCTCCACCCATCACATCTTCACCAGTCACCTCCACCCGGCACATCTTCACCAGTCACCTCCACCCATCACATCTTCACCAGTCACCTCCACCCGGCACATCTTCACCAGTCACCTCCACCCAGCACATCTTCACCAGTCACCTCCACCCGGCACATCTTCACCAGTCACCTCCACCCAGCACATCTTCACCAGTATGGATTGTGTAAATGAACAAAGTGTGTAAATGAAGCCAGTGACAGCTGTCACACAATCGTTACTCTCCATATCGTCATTATCATTATCAGTCCTAATCATAATGCAGAACAAGTTCACCATAACAACTCAAATAAATAAATAAATAGTGTTCACCTGTTAAACTTCTTTTTTCTAATGATATCCAGCGTGGTGGATTTTACTGATTGTCTTGATCATTTTGGCAAGTTGTGAATTGATGAATGTTATTTCTGTACAAATAAACACTGCAGTGACACTGGTAGCATGCTGCATGGTGCTGGTGGATATACCTGCACTGAGGACTAAATGACGTGTATAACAGAATTAAGAGGGAACGAGTGTTCAGAGACCTCCTCAACTACAAGCACCTCCATCTCTGTGTCACAAAAACTCCTTTTCGGTCTTCCTCTCGGTAGTTGCCGTGAATCACCGTAAAGATCAGAAGGCTCATTTACATGCAGAACCATTCATGAGGTGCTTTGCATCGACCATTTATGGTTGAATGTGGGCGGGTAGAGGGCGGAATATGAGGCGGATCCACGTGCGCACATTTCCAGGTGGACTGTGATTTATAAAGGGAACATTGCGTGCAGGTGTGCGTACGCACAGTTTTATAAGTCTGATTTTTTTCGGCGCACGCCATTTTCGGCTTTTGTGCGCATGTACATTTTTAGTGTGGATCCTGCGCACTGTTTTATAAATGAGACCTCTGGTCTACAGAGTGTTTGGAGCTTCACCTGTGCCTGCAGGTGATGTCACCTACAGGCACAGGTTTGACTGACTCTTTCTTCATCATGTTTATTTTGTGTTTCCGTAGCAACTAGAGGAGAAGAGTGAGGAAGAGGAGGATAAAGAGTGTCTGAAGCAGGCCATCACAGCTCTGCTCAACCTGCAGAGCAGCATGGAGAGGATCTGCTCCCGCAGCCTCGCCAAGAGGAGGCTCAGGTACGTCACCTGTACACACCTGAACACACCTGTACACACACCTGAACACACCTGTACACACCTGTACACACCTGAACACACCTGAACACACCTGAACACACCTGAACACACCTGTACACACCTGACCCCCTCTGGGTGTGATACACCTACATGTTCCTGTTCTCCTTGGTGCTCAGGGTTAGACCATGACGGTACTCAGATCAGTTGTGTTCTATCTGAGGTGGCGAGGAACCAACCCCTACTTACCCGCTGAGAGATATGTATAAAGAGGTATAAATAGTGATTTAGTGATGTATAAAGAGGTATAAATAGTGATTTAGTGATGTATAAAGAGATATATAAATAGTGATTTAGTGATATATAAAGAGGTATAAATAGTGATTTAGTGATGTATAAAGAGATATAAATAGTGATTTAGTGATGTATAAAGAGGTATAAATAGTGATTTAGTGATGTATAAAGAGGTATAAATAGTGATTTAGTGATATATAAAGAGATATAAATAGTGATTTAGTGATGTATAAAGAGGTATAAATAGTGATTTAGTGATGTATAAAGAGGTATAAATAGTGATTTAGTGATATATAATGATAAATATAGAGTGATGTATAAAGAGATATAAATAGTGATATAGTGATGTATAAAGAGATATAAATAGTGATTTAGTGATATATAATGAGGTATAAATAACGAAGGGGAGTGTTGAACAATAAGAGCTGAACAGCAGAGTGGTGGACGGACTCCTCCCATCCTCCCTGTTTCCCTCTGGACATAAATAGACCGGGGGGGGGGGTTGGAGGGTGGAGGGTCGGAGGTCGGACTGAGGGGGGGGGGGGGGGGGGGGGTGTTAGGGTGGTGGTGGGAGCAGGAAGTTTCGTCAGGATCTGGACTCGGCTGCTTATTGTTCTCTACTGGTCAGAAAGTACAGAACACTGAACAGAGGAACACTAATACTGCTGCTGCTGCTGCTGGAGTACACTACGATCAACAACAAGGAGGTGGAGAAGGAGAGAACAGGAGAAGGAGAGAAAGAAGGAGGAGAAGGAGAGAAAAAGAGGAGAAGAAGAAGAGAAAGATGGAGGAGGAGAAAAAGGAGAGAAAAGATGGTTGGATGATCGGCAGGTTGATATGAGGACGTAGGTGACTTAAAATTCTTCTTTCTTTGCTTTTTGAGGCTGATGGATGTAGATGGAGTCTGATGGACGTAGATGGAGTCTGAAGGATGTAGATGGAGGCTGATGGATGTAGATGGAGTCTGATAGACGTAGATGGAGCCTGATGGATGTAGATGGAGTCTGAAGGATGTAGATGGAGTCTGAAGGATGTAGATGGAGGCTGATGGATGTAGATGGAGTCTGAAGGATGTAGATGGAGGCTGATGGATGTAGATGGAGTCTGAAGGATGTAAATGGAGTCTGATGGATGTAGATGGAGGCTGAAGGATGTAGATGAAGGCTAATGGATATAGATGGAGCCTGATGGATGTAGATGGAGTCTAAAGGATGTAGATGGAGTCTGAAGGATGTAGATGGAGTCTGAAGGATGTAGATGGAGTCTGAAGGATGTAGATGGAGTCTGAAGGATGTAGGTGGAGGCTGATGGATGTAGATGGAGTCTGATAGACGTAGATGGAGTCTGAAGGATTTAGATGGAGGCTGATGGATGTAGATGGAGTCTGAAGGATGTAGATGGAGTCTAAAGGATGTAGATGGAGGCTGATGGATGTAGATGGAGTCTGAAGGATGTAGATGGAGTCTGATGGATGTAGATGGAGGCTGATGGATGTAGATGGAGTCTAAAGGATGTAGATGGAGGCTGATGGATATAGATGGAGTCTGAAGGATGTAGATGGAGTCTAAAGGATGTAGATGGAGGCTGATGGATGTAGATGGAGTCTGATGGATGTAGATGGAGTCTTAAGGATGTAGATGGAGTCTGATGGACGTCGATGGAGTCTGATGGATGTAGATGGAGTCTGATGGACGTAGATGGAGTCTGAAGGATGTAGATGGAGGCTGATGGATGTAGATGGAGTCTGATAGACGTAGATGGAGTCTGAAGGATGTAGATGGAGTCTGATGGATGTAGATGGAGTCTGAAGGATGTAGATAGAGTCTGAAGGATGAAGATGGAGTCTGAAAGATGTAGATGGAGGCTGATGGATGTAGATGGAGTCTGATAGACGTAGATGGAGTCTGATGGACGTAGATGGAGTCTGAAGGATGTAGATGGAGTCTGAAGGACGTAGATGGAGTCTGATGGACGTAGATGGAGTCTGAAGGATGTAGATGGAGGCTGATGGATGTAGATGGAGTCTGATAGACGTAGATGGAGTCTGATGGACGTAGATGGAGTCTGAAGGATGTAGATGGAGTCTGAAGGACGTAGATGGAGTCTGAAGGATGTAGATGGAGTCTGATAGACGTAGATGGAGTCTGATGGACGTAGATGGAGTCTGAAGGATGTAGATGGAGGCTGATGGATGTAGATGGAGGCTGATGGATGTAGATGGAGTCTGATAGACGTAGATGGAGTCTGAAGGATGAAGATGGAGTCTGATGGATGTAGATGGAGTCTGAAGGATGTAGATGGAGGCTGATGGATGTAGATGGAGTCTGATAGACGTAGATGGAGTCTGATGGACGTAGATGGAGTCTGAAGGATGTAGATGGAGTCTGAAGGACGTAGATGGAGTCTGATGGACGTAGATGGAGTCTGAAGGATGTAGATGGAGTCTGATAGACGTAGATGGAGTCTGATGGACGTAGATGGAGTCTGAAGGATGTAGATGGAGTCTGATAGACGTAGATGGAGTCTGATAGACGTAGATGGAGTCTGAAGGATGTAGATGGAGGCTGATGGATGTAGATGGAGTCTGATAGACGTAGATGGAGTCTGAAGGATGTAGATGGAGTCTGATGGATGTAGATGGAGTCTGAAGGATGTAGATAGAGTCTGAAGGATGAAGATGGAGTCTGAAAGATGTAGATGGAGGCTGATGGATGTAGATGGAGTCTGATAGACGTAGATGGAGTCTGATGGACGTAGATGGAGTCTGAAGGATGTAGATGGAGTCTGAAGGACGTAGATGGAGTCTGATGGACGTAGATGGAGTCTGATGGACGTAGATGGAGTCTGAAGGATGTAGATGGAGGCTGATGGATGTAGATGGAGTCTGATAGACGTAGATGGAGTCTGATGGACGTAGATGGAGTCTGAAGGATGTAGATGGAGTCTGAAGGACGTAGATGGAGTCTGAAGGATGTAGATGGAGTCTGATAGACGTAGATGGAGTCTGATGGACGTAGATGGAGTCTGAAGGATGTAGATGGAGGCTGATGGATGTAGATGGAGGCTGATGGATGTAGATGGAGTCTGATAGACGTAGATGGAGTCTGAAGGATGTAGATGGAGTCTGATGGATGTAGATGGAGTCTGAAGGATGAAGATGGAGTCTGAAAGATGTAGATGGAGGCTGATGGATGTAGATGGAGTCTGAAGGATGTAGATGGAGGCTGATGGATGTAGATGGAGTCTGATAGACGTAGATGGAGTCTGATGGATGTAGATGGAGTCTGAAGGACGTAGATGGAGTCTGATGGACGTAGATGGAGTCTGAAGGATGTAGATGGAGTCTGATAGACGTAGATGGAGTCTGATGGACGTAGATGGAGTCTGAAGGATGTAGATGGAGTCTGATAGACGTAGATGGAGTCTGATAGACGTAGATGGAGGCTGATGGATGTAGATGGAGTCTGATAGACGTAGATGGAGTCTGATGGACGTAGATGGAGTCTGAAGGATGTAGATGGAGGCTGATGGATGTAGATGGAATCTGATAGACGTAGATGGAGTCTGATGGACGTAGATGGAGTCTGAAGGATGTAGATGGAGTCTGAAGGACGTAGATGGAGTCTGATGGACGTAGATGGAGTCTGAAGGATGTAGATGGAGGCTGAAGGATGTAGATGGAGTCTGATAGACGTAGATGGAGTCTGATGGACGTAGATGGAGTCTGAAGGATGTAGATGGAGGCTGATGGATGTAGATGGAGGCTGATGGATGTAGATGGAGTCTGATAGACGTAGATGGAGTCTGAAGGATGTAGATGGAGTCTGATGGATGTAGATGGAGTCTGAAGGATGAAGATGGAGTCTGAAAGATGTAGATGGAGGCTGATGGATGTAGATGGAGTCTGAAGGATGTAGATGGAGGCTGATGGATGTAGATGGAGTCTGATAGACGTAGATGGAGTCTGATGGATGTAGATGGAGTCTGAAGGACGTAGATGGAGTCTGATGGACGTAGATGGAGTCTGAAGGATGTAGATGGAGTCTGATAGACGTAGATGGAGTCTGATGGACGTAGATGGAGTCTGAAGGATGTAGATGGAGTCTGATAGACGTAGATGGAGTCTGATAGACGTAGATGGAGGCTGATGGATGTAGATGGAGTCTGATAGACGTAGATGGAGTCTGATGGACGTAGATGGAGTCTGAAGGATGTAGATGGAGGCTGATGGATGTAGATGGAATCTGATAGACGTAGATGGAGTCTGATGGACGTAGATGGAGTCTGAAGGATGTAGATGGAGTCTGAAGGACGTAGATGGAGTCTGATGGACGTAGATGGAGTCTGAAGGATGTAGATGGAGGCTGATGGATGTAGATGGAGTCTTATAGACGTAGATGGAGTCTGATGGACGTAGATGGAGTCTGAAGGATGTAGATGGAGGCTGATGGATGTAGATGGAGTCTGATGGACGTAGATGGAGTCTGATGGACGTAGATGGAGTCTGAAGGATGTAGATGGAGGCTGATGGATGTAGATGGAGTCTGATAGACGTAGATGGAGTCTGAAGGATGTAGATGGAGTCTGAAGGATGTAGATGGAGTCTGAAGGATGTAGATGGAGGCAGATGGATGTAGATGGAGGCAGATGGATGTAGATGGAGGCAGATGGATGTAAATGGAGGCTGAAGGAGGCTGATGGAGGATGAAGTGACTGTTTTATAAAAAAACATTTTTAATCATATTTTCTTAGTTTCTGAAGCTTTAAGTTTAATTTTAAACATAGAAAATGTGATTCATTTGCGATTAATTGCGATTCAATATTTTAATCGATTGACAGCCCTAAGATAGATATAGATAGCCCTATATATATATATTTAAATACAGTATATATATATATAGAGAGAGAGAGCGAGAGAGAGAGGTATAGATTTATGGATAAACGTTGTTACTGTTTTCAGAACAGAATTCTCAGTTTGTTTTTAACAGAAACTTTGAGAAGTTGCTGAAGCTTCATATGAAGTTGAGATAAAGCTCCTCTGATCTGTTAACGTCCAGGTTGAACACCTGAAACAGGTGATTAGCAGGTACGTGATGATGTCATCACTGTGTCTTTGTGTAACAGTCCGCCTCTTTGTACGAGCTGACGTCGGAGGTCTTCCTGTTGTGACCTCACTTCCTGTTGGAGCAGCCTCGCTGGTTTGTACAGACCCCGACCACGTCGTCCAATCAGAACTCACTCTACTGTCACATGATGTAAAGAGCCAACCACGTCGTCCAATCAGAACTCCCTCTGCTGTCACATGATGAGAACCAACCCAATCATGAGCTAAAGGAGCCTTCCAAACAGGAAGTGCTTTCTACACTACACAATAAAACTCTGCAGTTTCAGAGGGGTTGGAGTGAATGTTCCAAATCAAAGTCCACTTACAACCTTTTTCCTGTGCTTTCAACCATACCTCCTGGTCTTCATCAGTAGAGTAGGTTGTCACGGAGATGGATCTGTTGATGTTATGATCTAAATCCAGAGAAGTTCTAATGATCGTGTTATTAATGCACTAACTCTACTGATACTTTATGATCAATAATATCAATCAATATCATACTGATTGATTGTTGTGATGTCACTGATAACTGGTTCAGGTCGTAGCACCGACACTCTGAACTCTTCTTCTTCTTCTTCTTCTTCTGTGGTGTGCAGTGAGTCGGCGTGCCGGTTCTACAGCCATCAGATGAAGGGGAAGCACGTCGCCATCAAGAAGATGAACGAGATCCAGAAGAACATCGACGGCTGGGAGGGGAAGGACATCGGCCAGTGCTGCAACGAGTTCATCATGGAGGGCACGCTGACCCGCGTGGGCGCCAAACACGAGCGCCACATCTTCCTGTTCGACGGCCTGATGATCTGTTGCAAGTCCAACCATGGCCCGCCGCGGCTGCCTGGCGCCGGCTCCGCCGCGGAGTACCGGTTGAAAGAAAAGTTCTTCATGCGCAAAGTCCAAATCAACGACAAGGACGACAAGGAGGGCGAGTACCGGCACGCCTTCGAGATCATCCTGAAGGACGGGAACAGCGTGGTGTTCGCTGCCAAGTCTGCGGAGGAGAAGAACGGCTGGATGGCGGCGCTGATCTCGCTGCAGTACCGCAGCACGCTGGAGCGCATGCTGGACTCGGCCATGCTGCGGGAGGAAAAGGAGGAGCAGATGAGGCTGCCGGGCGCCGAGCTGTACCGCTTCGCCGAGCCGGACTCCGACGAAAACGTTGTGTTCGAGGAGAACGTCCAGTCCAAGTCTGGCATCCCCGTCGTCAAGGCAGGGACGGTCCTGAAGCTAATCGAGAGGCTCACCTTCCACATGTACGCAGGTGAGGTGTAATGTCACTGTGACGCTGTGATGTCACCAGGAGGTCAGAGAGGAACTGCAGGTAAGGTGTGATGTCACTGTGATGCTGTGACGTCACTGTGACGCTGTGATGTCACTGTGATGTCACTGTGATGTCACTGTGATGTCACTGTGATGTCACTGTGATGTCATGATAAATTATTGATTATTCTAAATGTTTCAGATTAAACTGAAATGATGGAACTCATATCAGGAACTATCAGAGTTTATTGATAACCCTCTCCTGGTCTGACTGATTGATCAGAAAGTTTATTGATCGTCTGTCCATCTGTTTCCTCCTTCAGATCCGAACTTCGTCCGGACCTTCCTGACCACCTACCGGTCCTTCTGTAGACCTCAGGAGCTGCTGGACCTGCTGATGGAGAGGTGAGGACCAATCACAACACTTCACTACAGCCAATCATCCAATCACAGGACAGATCTGTGGTGTCCGTGGTAACCATTCAGTCTACTTCCTGTTTCTGTTATTATATATATATAAAATTATATATATATACTATAATATAGTCTAAAATAATATGAACGCTCTGAGTGCTGGTCTCAGGTCTGTGGTGGTGTTCAACTGAAGACATAGAGCTGGTCTGGGTGCTGGTCTCAGGTCCGTGTTGTTGTCATCCTCAGGTTCGAGATCCCGGAGCCGAGGCCCAGCGAGGTGGATCAGATGGAGGGAGGAGAGCAGCCGCTCAGCGCAGAACTCAAACGCTTCCGTAAAGAGTTTGTTCAGCCGGTCCAACTCAGGTAGAGAACGACACCTGCTGGAGGGTCCCTACCATGACCTCCTGTATCCTTTCCTAACCACTTCTCCTTGACCTTGATGGAAAACATCATGAGGTCAACAAACCGTTAACGAGGAAAACTCAACCAATAAAATCGATTAACAGACCCTCTACCCTACACACTGATAGGGTTAACCCTAAACCCAACCCTACCTCTACCCTACACACTAATAGGGTTAACCCTAAACCCAACCCTACCTCTACCCTACACACTGATAGGGTTAACCCTAAACCCAACCCTACCTCTACCCTAAACACTGATAGGGTTAACCCTAAACCCAACCCTACCTCTACCCTACACACTAATAGGGTTAACCCTAAACCCAACCCTATCTCTACCCTAAATACTGATAGGGTTAACCCTAAACCCAACCTTACCTCTACCCTACACACTGATAGGGTTAACCCTAAACCCAACCCTACCTCTACCCTACACACTGATAGGGTTAACCCTAAACCCAACCCTACCTCTACCCTAAATACTGATAGGGTTAACCCTAAACCCAACCTTACCTCTACCCTACACACTGATAGGGTTAACCCTAAACCCAACCCTACCTCTACCCTACACACTGATAGGGTTAACCCTAAACCCAACCTTACCTCTACCCTACACACTGATAGGGTTAACCCTAAACCCAACCCTACCTCTACCCTACACACTGATAGGGTTAACCCTAAACCCTACCCTACCTCTACCCTAACTCTACCCTAACCCTACCCTACCTTTACCCTAACCCTACCCTATCTCTACCCTAACCCTACCCTACCTCTACCCTAACCCTACCCCTACCCTACCTCTACTGTACACACTGATAGGGTTAACCCTACCTCTACCCTAACCCTACTCCACCTCTACCATAACCCTACTGCACCTCTACCCTAACCCAACCCTACATCTACCCTACACACTGATAGGGTTAGGGTAGAGATAGGGTTAGGGTCACCATACCTGATCTGATTAGAATAGAGGTAGGGTTAGGTTTAGGGTTAACCCTATCAGTGTTTAGGGTAAAGGTAGGGTTAACCCTATCAGTGTGTAGGGTAAAGGTAGGGGTAGGGTTAGGGTAGAGGTAGGTTTAGGTTTAGGGTTAATCCTATCAGTGTGTAGGGTAGAGGTAGGGGTTGGGTTAGGGTAGAGATAGGGGTTGGGTTAGGGTAGAGGGAGGGGTTGGGTTAGGGTAGAGGTAGGGTAGAGGTAGGGTTAACCCTATCAGTGTGTAGGGTAGAGGTAGGGTTAGGGTAGAGTTAGGTTTAGGGTTAACCCTATCAGTGTGTAGGGTAGAGGTAGGGTTAGGGTAGAGGTAGGGTTAGGGTAGAGGTAGGGTAGAGGTAGGGTTAGGGTAGAGTTAGGGTAGAGGTAGGGTAGGGTTAGGGTAGAGGTAGGGTTAGGGTAGAGGTGGAGTAGGGTTAGGGTAGAGGTAGGGGTTGGGTTAGGGTAGAGGTGGAGTAGGGTTAGGGTAGAGGTAGGGGTTGAGTTAGGGTAGAGGTAGGGTTAGGGTAGAGGTAGGGGTTGGGTTAGGGTAGATGTGGAGTAGGGTTATGGTAGAGGTAGGGGTTGAGTTAGGGTAGAGGTAGGGTTAGGGTAGAGGTAGGGGTTGGGTTAGGGTAGATGTGGAGTAGGGTTAGGGTAGAGGCAGGGTTAGGGTAGAGGTATGGTAGGGTTAGGGTAGAGGTAGGGTTACGGTAGAGGTAGAGTAGGAGTAGGGTTAGGGTAGAGGTAGGGTAGGGTTAGGGTAGAAGTAGGGTTAGGTTAGGGTAGAGGTAGATGTGGAGTAGGGTTATGGTAGAGGTAGGGGTTGAGTTAGGGTAGAGGTAGGGTTAGGGTAGAGGTAGGGGTTGGGTTAGGGTAGATGTGGAGTAGGGTTAGGGTAGAGGCAGGGTTAGGGTAGAGGTATGGTAGGGTTACGGTAGAGGTAGAGTAGGAGTAGGGTTAGGGTAGAGGTAGGGTAGGGTTAGGGTAGAAGTAGGGTTAGGGTAGGGTTAGGGTAGGGTTACGGTAGAGGTAGAGTAGGAGTAGGGTTAGGGTAGAGGTAGGGGTTGGGTTAGGGTAGAGGTAGGGTTAGGGTAGAGGTAGGGGTTGGGTTAGGGTAGATGTGGAGTAGGGTTAGGGTAGAGGTAGGGTTAGGCTAGAGGTAGGGTAGGAGTAGGGTTAGGGTAGAGGTAGGGTTAGTGTAGAGGTAGGGGTTGGGTTAGGGTAGAGGTAGGGTTAGGGTAGGTTAGGGTAGAGGTAGGGGTTGGGTTAGGGTAGAGGTAGGGTTAGGGTAGAGGTAGGGGTTGGGTTAGGGTAGATGTAGAGGTAGGGTTAGGGTAGAGGTAGGGTAGGAGTAGGGTTAGGGTAGAGGTAGGGTTAGTGTAGAGGTAGGGTTACGGTAGGGGTTAGGGTAGAGGTAGGATAGGAGTAGGGTAGAGGTAGGGGTTGGGTTAGGGTAGAGGTGGAGTAGGGTTAGGGTAGAGGTAGGGGTTGAGTTAGGGTAGAGGTAGGGTTAGGGTAGAGGTAGGGGTTGGGTTAGGGTAGATGTGGAGTAGGGTTATGGTAGAGGTAGGGGTTGAGTTAGGGTAGAGGTAGGGTTAGGGTAGAGGTAGGGGTTGGGTTAGGGTAGATGTGGAGTAGGGTTAGGGTAGAGGCAGGGTTAGGGTAGAGGTATGGTAGGGTTAGGGTAGAGGTAGGGTTACGGTAGAGGTAGAGTAGGAGTAGGGTTAGGGTAGAGGTAGAGTAGGGTTACGGTAGAGGTAGAGTAGGGTTAGGGTAGAGGTAGGGGTTGGGTTAGGGTAGAGGTAGGGTTAGGGTAGAGGTAGGGGTTGGGTTAGGGTAGATGTGGAGTAGGGTTAGGGTAGAGGCAGGGTTAGGGTAGAGGTATGGTAGGGTTAGGGTAGAGGTAGGGTTACGGTAGAGGTAGAGTAGGAGTAGGGTTAGGGTAGAGGTAGGGTAGGGTTAGGGTAGAAGTAGGGTTAGGGTAGGGTTAGGGTAGAGGTAGATGTGGAGTAGGGTTATGGTAGAGGTAGGGGTTGAGTTAGGGTAGAGGTAGGGTTAGGGTAGAGGTAGGGGTTGGGTTAGGGTAGATGTGGAGTAGGGTTAGGGTAGAGGCAGGGTTAGGGTAGAGGTATGGTAGGGTTAGGGTAGAGGTAGGGTTACGGTAGAGGTAGAGTAGGAGTAGGGTTAGGGTAGAGGTAGGGTAGGGTTAGGGTAGAAGTAGGGTTAGGGTAGGGTTACGGTAGAGGTAGAGTAGGGTTAGGGTAGAGGTAGGGGTTGGGTTAGGGTAGAGGTAGGGTTAGGGTAGAGGTAGGGGTTGGGTTAGGGTAGATGTGGAGTAGGGTTAGGGTAGAGGTAGGGTTAGGCTAGAGGTAGGGTAGGAGTAGGGTTAGGGTAGAGGTAGGGTTAGTGTAGAGGTAGGGGTTGGGTTAGGGTAGAGGTAGGGTTAGGGTAGGTTAGGGTAGAGGTAGGGGTTGGGTTAGGGTAGGGTTAGGGTAGAGGTAGGGGTTGGGTTAGGGTAGATGTAGAGGTAGGGTTAGGGTAGGGTAGGGTAGGAGTAGGGTTAGGGTAGAGGTAGGGTTACGGTAGGGGTTAGGGTAGAGGTAGGATAGGAGTAGGGTTAGGGTAGAGGTAGAGTTAGGGTAGGGTAGAGGGTAGGGTTGGGTTAGGGTAGAAGTAGGGTTAGGGTAGAGGTAGGGTTAGGGTAGAGGTAGGGTAGGAGTAGGGTAGAGGTAGGGTTGGGTTAGGGTAGAAGTAGGGTTAGGGTAGAGGTAGGGTTAGGGTAGAGGTAGGGTAGGAGTAGGGTAGAGGTAGGGTTGGGTTAGGGTAGAAGCAGGGTTAGGGTAGAGGTAGGGTTAGGGTAAAGGTAGGGTTAGGGTAGAGGTAGGGTTAGGGTAGAGGTAGGGTTAGGGTAGAAGTAGGGTTAGGGTAGAGGTAGGGTTAGGGTAAAGGTAGGGTTAGGGTAGAGGTAGGGTTAGGGTTAGGGTAGAGATAGGGTTAGCGTAGAGGTAGGGTAGAGGTAGGGTAGGAGTAGGGTTAGGGTAGAGGTTGGGTAGGAGTAGGGTAGAGGTTGGGTTTTGGGTAGAGGTAGGGTAGGAGTGGTGTAGAGGTAGGGTTAGGGTAAAGGTAGGGTAGGGTAAAGGTAGGGTAGGAGTAGGATAGAGGTAGGGTAGGGTTAGGGTAAAGGTAGGGTAGAGGTAGGGTAGAGGTAGGGTAGGGGTAGGGTAGGAGTAGGGTAGAGGTAAGGTTGGGTTTAGGGTAGGGTAGAGGTAGGGTAGGGTAAAGGTAGGGTAGGAGTGGGGTAGAGGTAGGGTAGGGTTTAGGGTAGAGGTTAGGTTAGGGTAAAGGTAGGGTAGGAGTAGTGTAGAGGTAGGGTAGGGTTAGGGTAAAGGTATAGTAGGAGTGGGGTAGAGTTAGGGTAGGGTTAGGGTAAAGGTAGAGTAGGAGTGGGGTAGGGGTAGGGTTAGGGTAAAGGTATAGTAGGAGTGGGGTAGAGGTAGGGTAGGGTTAGGGTAAAGGTAGAGTAGGAGTGGGGTAGAGGTAGGGTAGGGTAAAGGTAGGGTAGGAGTAAGATAGAGGTAGGGTTGGGTTTAGGGTAGAGGTTGGGTTAGGGTAGGGTTAGGGTAAAGGTAGGGTAGGGGTAGGAGTAGGGTAGGGTAAAGGTAGGGTAGGAGTAGGGTAGAGGTAGAGGTTGGGTTAGGGTAGAGGTAGGGTAGGGTTAGGGTAAAGGTAGAGTAGGAGTGGGGTAGAGGTAGGGTAGGAGTAGGGTAGAGGTAGGGTTGGGTTTAGGGTAGAGGTTGGGTTAGGGTAGAGGTAGGGTTAGGGTAAAGGTAGAGTAGGAGTGGGGTAGAGGTAGAGGTTGGGTTACGGTAGAGGTAGAGTAGGAGTAGGGTTAGGGTAGAGGTAGGGTAGGGTTACGGTAGAGGTAGAGTAGGGTTAGGGTAGAGGTAGGGGTTGGGTTAGGGTAGAGGTAGGGTTAGGGTAGAGGTAGGGGTTGGGTTAGGGTAGATGTGGAGTAGGGTTAGGGTAGAGGCAGGGTTAGGGTAGAGGTATGGTAGGGTTAGGGTAGAGGTAGGGTTACGGTAGAGGTAGAGTAGGAGTAGGGTTAGGGTAGAGGTAGGGTAGGGTTAGGGTAGAAGTAGGGTTAGGGTAGGGTTAGGGTAGAGGTAGATGTGGAGTAGGGTTATGGTAGAGGTAGGGGTTGAGTTAGGGTAGAGGTAGGGTTAGGGTAGAGGTAGGGGTTGGGTTAGGGTAGATGTGGAGTAGGGTTAGGGTAGAGGCAGGGTTAGGGTAGAGGTATGGTAGGGTTAGGGTAGAGGTAGGGTTACGGTAGAGGTAGAGTAGGAGTAGGGTTAGGGTAGAGGTAGGGTAGGGTTAGGGTAGAAGTAGGGTTAGGGTAGGGTTACGGTAGAGGTAGAGTAGGGTTAGGGTAGAGGTAGGGGTTGGGTTAGGGTAGAGGTAGGGTTAGGGTAGAGGTAGGGGTTGGGTTAGGGTAGATGTGGAGTAGGGTTAGGGTAGAGGTAGGGTTAGGCTAGAGGTAGGGTAGGAGTAGGGTTAGGGTAGAGGTAGGGTTAGTGTAGAGGTAGGGGTTGGGTTAGGGTAGAGGTAGGGTTAGGGTAGGTTAGGGTAGAGGTAGGGGTTGGGTTAGGGTAGGGTTAGGGTAGAGGTAGGGGTTGGGTTAGGGTAGATGTAGAGGTAGGGTTAGGGTAGGGTAGGAGTAGGGTTAGGGTAGAGGTAGGGTTACGGTAGGGGTTAGGGTAGAGGTAGGATAGGAGTAGGGTTAGGGTAGAGGTAGAGTTAGGGTAGGGTAGAGGGTAGGGTTGGGTTAGGGTAGAAGTAGGGTTAGGGTAGAGGTAGGGTTAGGGTAGAGGTAGGGTAGGAGTAGGGTAGAGGTAGGGTTGGGTTAGGGTAGAAGTAGGGTTAGGGTAGAGGTAGGGTTAGGGTAGAGGTAGGGTAGGAGTAGGGTAGAGGTAGGGTTGGGTTAGGGTAGAAGCAGGGTTAGGGTAGAGGTAGGGTTAGGGTAAAGGTAGGGTTAGTGTAGAGGTAGGGTTAGGGTAGAGGTAGGGTTAGGGTAGAAGTAGGGTTAGGGTAGAGGTAGGGTTAGGGTAAAGGTAGGGTTAGGGTAGAGGTAGGGTTAGGGTTAGGGTAGAGATAGGGTTAGCGTAGAGGTAGGGTAGAGGTAGGGTAGGAGTAGGGTTAGGGTAGAGGTTGGGTAGGAGTAGGGTAGAGGTTGGGTTTTGGGTAGAGGTAGGGTAGGAGTGGTGTAGAGGTAGGGTTAGGGTAAAGGTAGGGTAGGGTAAAGGTAGGGTAGGAGTAGGATAGAGGTAGGGTAGGGTTAGGGTAAAGGTAGGGTAGAGGTAGGGTAGAGGTAGGGTAGGGGTAGGGTAGGAGTAGGGTAGAGGTAAGGTTGGGTTTAGGGTAGGGTAGGAGTGGGGTAGAGGTAGGGTAGGGTAAAGGTAGGGTAGGAGTGGGGTAGAGGTAGGGTAGGGTTTAGGGTAGAGGTTAGGTTAGGGTAAAGGTAGGGTAGGAGTAGTGTAGAGGTAGGGTTAGGGTAAAGGTATAGTAGGAGTGGGGTAGAGTTAGGGTAGGGTTAGGGTAAAGGTAGAGTAGGAGTGGGGTAGGGGTAGGGTTAGGGTAAAGGTATAGTAGGAGTGGGGTAGAGGTAGGGTAGGGTTAGGGTAAAGGTAGAGTAGGAGTGGGGTAGAGGTAGGGTAGGGTAAAGGTAGGGTAGGAGTAAGATAGAGGTAGGGTTGGGTTTAGGGTAGAGGTTGGGTTAGGGTAGGGTTAGGGTAAAGGTAGGGTAGGGGTAGGAGTAGGGTAGGGTAAAGGTAGGGTAGGAGTAGGGTAGAGGTAGAGGTTGGGTTAGGGTAGAGGTAGGGTAGGGTTAGGGTAAAGGTAGAGTAGGAGTGGGGTAGAGGTAGGGTAGGAGTAGGGTAGAGGTAGGGTTGGGTTTAGGGTAGAGGTTGGGTTAGGGTAGAGGTAGGGTTAGGGTAAAGGTAGAGTAGGAGTGGGGTAGAGGTAGAGGTTGGGTTACGGTAGAGGTAGGGTAGGGTAGAGGTTGGGTTAGGGTAGAGGTAGGGGTTGGGTTAGGGTAGAGGTAGGGTTAGGGTAGAGGTAGGGTTTGGGTAAAGGTAGGGTAGGAGTGGGGTAGAGGTAGGGTTGGGTTTAGGGTAGAGGTTGGGTTAGGGTAGAGGTAGGGTTAGGGTAAAGGTAGAGTAGGAGTGGGGTAGAGGTAGAGGTTGGGTTACGGTAGAGGTAGGGTAGGGTAGAGGTTGGGTTAGGGTAGAGGTAGGGGTTGGGTTAGGGTAGAGGTAGGGTTAGGGTAGAGGTAGGGTAGGGTTAGGGTAAAGGTAGGGTAGGAGTGGGGTAGAGGTAGGGTTGGGTTTAGGGTAGAGGTTGGGTTAGGGTAGAGGTAGGGTTAAGGTAAAGGTAGAGTAGGAGTGGGGTAGAGGTAGAGGTTGGGTTAGGGTAGAGGTAGGGTAGGGTAGGGTAGGGTAGAGGTTGGGTTAGGGTAGAGGTAGGGGTTGGGTTAGGGTAGAGGTAGGGTTAGGGTAGAGGTAGGGTAGGGTTAGGGTAAAGGTAGGGTAGGAGTGGGGTAGAGGTAGGGTTGGGTTTAGGGTAGAGGTTGGGTTAAGGTTAACCCTATCAGTGTGTCAGTAGTTTGAGCAGAGAGGAAATGATGAAGCTGCCTTCATTCAACATGAACCAAGTCACCAGCTTCCTGCCGGGTTGTGTTTTTATATAATAATAATAATAATAATAATAGTAATATAATAGAGAGAAGAGTATCGTACAACTACCGGACTGATGATGTCATGACCTCAGTGTGATGTCACTGTGATGTTCTTCATCATGTGACCTCCGCTCTCCTCCTGCAGAGTGTTGAATGTGTGTCGGCACTGGGTGGAGCATCACTTCTACGACTTCGAGAGAGACGCTCACCTGCTGAGACAACTGGAGGAGTTCATCACCTCCGTCAGAGGTACGTACCTGTGTGGTCACCTATCAGTCATCAGTCAGAGGTACGTACCTGTGTGGTCACCTATCAGTCAGAGGTACGTACCTGTGTGATCACCTGTCAGTCATCAGTCAGAGGTACGTACCTGTGGTCATCAGTCAGAGGTACGTACCTGTGTGGTCACCTGTCAGTCATCAGTCAGAGGTATGTACCTGTGTGGTCACCTGTCAGTCATCAGTCAGAGGTACGTACCTGTGTGGTCACCTGTCAGTCATCAGTCAGAGGTACGTACCTGTGTGATCACCTGTTTGTGGAGCCGGCTGATAGAAATAAATGATGTCATGTGTTGCAGGTAAGGCGATGAGGAAGTGGGTGGAGTCGATCACTAAGATCATCCAGAGGAAGAAGCAGGTTCAGGTGAGCGCGCCCAGTCACAGCATCACCTTCCAGAACTCTCCTCCTCCCATCGAGTGGCACACCTGTAAACCAGGAAACAGCGAGCTGTTTGACCTCATGACGCTGCACCCAATCGAGATCGGCCGGCAGCTCACCCTGCTGGAGTCTGACTTCTACAGGTAACAGGTGACCTGTTACCGTCCCTGTGACGACCGTCCTCAGGGCAGTCTCACACACACCTGTCTGTCTCACACCGTCTCACCTGTGTCACCTTTGACCTCCCGCAGGGCGGTGCAGCCGTCGGAGCTGGTCGGCAGCGTCTGGACCAAAGAGGACAAAGAGCTTCACTCCCCCAACCTGCTGAGGATGATCCGCCACACCACCAACCTCACACTGTGGTTGGAGAAGTAAGACCTCGCTGTGACATCACCGACACACCGACACACTAACCTTAGACAGACGTATCAATAATGTGACCTCAAAGACTGTCACAACGTACGGCGTTCCCCACTGAACCGTCACCACGTACCTGTTCAGTCCAACCGGTACGTCTGACACCAGGTAGACAGACTGTCAGTGTTCTGATCCACTCTGACCTCTGACCTCAGCTCACTGAACCTGTAACTACACCTTCACCGTCATCCTCCAGCTGTTTCACCTGGTCACTGCTCCAGCACTAGTGTGACCCGTTACCTGTCTGACAGCAGGTGTATGTGTGTTCTCTCTGCAGGTGTATCGTAGAAACGGAGAACCTGGAGGAACGAGTCGCCGTCGTGTCTCGGATCATCGAGATCCTGCAGGTCTTTCAGGAACTCAACAATTTCAACGGTGTTCTGGAGGTCGTCAGCGCCATGAACTCGTCTCCGGTCTACCGACTGGACCACACCTTCGAGGTAACAACAGCACCAATACTCCAGATGTTGAGACTGCATCCTCTCCTCTAGCACTAATACTCCAGATGTTGAGGTCCAGAGTGCGACCTCTCCTCTATCACTAATACTCCAGATGTTGAGGCCCAGACTGCGACCTCTCCTCTAGCACTAATACTCCAGATGTTGAGGTCCAGACTGCGACCTCTCCTCTAGCACTAATACTCCAGATGTTGAGGTCCAGACTGCGTCCTCTTCTCCAGCACTAATACTCCAGATGTTGAGGTCCAGACTGCGTCCTCTCCTCCAGCACTAATACTCTAGATGTTGAGGCCCAGACTGCGACCTCTCCTCTAGCACTAATACTCCAGATGTTGAGGCCCAGACTGCGACCTCTCCTCTAGCACTAATACTCCAGATGTTGAGGTCCAGACTGCGTCCTCTCCTCTAGCACTAATTCTCCAGATGTTGAGGTCCAGACTGCGTCCTCTCCTCCAGCACTAATACTCCAGATGTTGAGGTCCAGACTGCATCCTCTCCTCTAGCACTAATACTCCAGATGTTGAGGTCCAGACTGCGACCTCTCCTCTAGCACTAATACTCCAGATGTTGAGGTCCAGACTGCGTCCTCTCCTCCAGCACTAATACTCCAGATGTTGAGGCCCAGACTGCGATCTCTCCTCTAGCACTAATACTCCAGATGTTGAGGTCCAGAGTGCGACCTCTCCTCTATCACTAATACTCCAGATGTTGAGGTCCAGACTGCGACCTCTCCTCCAGCACTAATACTCCAGATGTTGAGGTCCAGACTGTGCCCAATCAGAACTGTCGTTACTCCACCCGTCAGTTGACGGTCACATGGGTCTCCACTGATACTGATACTGAGGTCCAGACACTCATCAGTAAGAGAAGCTCAGGTGTTACCTATGCTCAGGTGTGTGGTTTGTGCAGCTACACTTTACCTGTTCACTCAGGTAAACTCTGTATCACTTCGATGATGTTCACAAAGACTAAAAATAATCACCTGTTTTTGGTTTCCAGCAGATTCCCAGTCGCCAGAGGAGAATCCTGGAGGAAGCTCACGAGCTGAGTGAAGATCACTACAAGAAGTATTTAGCCAAACTGCGCTCCATCAACCCCCCCTGCGTCCCCTTCTTTGGTACGCTCCGACACACAGTCTGTTTCTAAAGGGGTCAAACATGAAGGGTCAAAGGTTAAAGGTTCTCTCTGTTTGTCAGGAATCTACCTGACCAACATCCTGAAGACGGAGGAGGGGAACCCCGACTTCCTGCGCCGACACAGCAAAGATCTGATCAACTTCAGCAAGAGGAGGAAAGTGGCTGAGATCACAGGAGAGATCCAACAGTACCAGAACCAACCGTACTGCCTGAGAGTGGAGGCCGACATCAGGGTCAGTGTGGCGATCGGTACTTCCTGTTCACGTCGACGGCGTTGTGTGTGTGATGTCAGAGGTGTGACGTGTTCTCTGTGTTTGTGGAGCAGAAGTTCTTCGAGAACCTGAACCCGATGGAGGATCTGTCGGAGAAAGACTTCGCTGATCATCTCTTCAACAAATCTCTGGAGATCGAACCTCGAAACGCCCGATCGTTACCTCGATTCGTAAATGTCACCATGGCAACACAAACACCTGAGCAGTCACGGTCTGAGCATCGGTGCTGAACCTCCTTAATTAACCCTTAATCCATCTGTCCAGGTGAAGAGGTACACTTGTCCTCTGAAGTCTCCGGGGATCCGTCCGACCTCGGCGAGGCCCGGGACCATGCGGCACCCGACGCCGCTGCAGAATGAGCCCAGGAAGATCAGTTACAGCCGCATCCCGGACAGCGACGCTGAGGGGGGCGCCGTCTCGGCCCCCAACTCCCCCCGCACCCCTCTGACTCCGCCCCCCGCCTCCGCCGCCTCCAGCTCCACTGACGTAGGCAGTGTGTTCGACTCACCGCAGGGTCCCAGCAGCCCCTTCCACTCCAGTAAGACCCGCCCACCAACACCTAACCCACCAATCACATGACACTTTGAGCTTGATGTTCTGATGTTTTAAAGGTTGTTCTCTCTGGTTCTCTCTGGTTCCAGGGTCCTCCTCGGTCTCCTCCATGGTGAGTTTCAGTCGTGGTTATGAGGACGTTCCGGTTCTTCCTCCGGTTCCTCCTCCGGTTCCTCCTCGCAGACGTCCAGAGTCGGCTCCTGCTGAGTCGTCCCCCTCAAAGGTAACCGACGTTCTGATGTGTTCAGACTAGTGATGCACCGATACCACTTTATTCAGACCGAGTACAAGTACTCACATTTGGTACTCTCCGATACCGAGTACCGATACGAGTACTTCTCTGAGCCTAAAGAGCCTCGTTAACAGCCAGCTGGAGGGTGTGAGCGACACACGGCAGGCTGGGGAGTCCCGCATACGAGGTGATGCGCCGCCACCGGCTCTAGGTCGGCTTGGAAAGGCTCGGGGCAAAGGTGCTTCCGGGGCCGTGGACAAAGTGTCACCGGGGCGGACTGACCCCAGGGCGGGGCTCGGCCCACGTAAAAGGCTCCAGGGGTCTGTGGCGATGTCGGCAACCCACTCGACCCGTCTTGAAACACGGACCAAGGAGTCTAACGCACGCGTGAGTCAGAGGGTGCAAGCAACCCTGTGGCGTAATGAAAGTGAGGGCCGGCGCCGGCTGAGGTGGGATCCCGGTCCATCGGGGTCGGGCGCACCACCGGCCCGTCTCGCCCGCACCATCAGGGAGGTGGAGCGTGACGACCTGAAAGATGGTGACGAGAGGTTAATGTCACGCTGCCGTAAAGTGGTATCGGTGCTGTTTTGCGAGTACATGAGCACAGTACCGGGTCCGGCACCGGTACCGGTATCGGACCCGGTACTGTGAACGTAGTCAGTGTTAGTAAATGTTGTCGTCCCCCCCCCTCCTCCTTTCTCAGATGATGTCACCGTTGGACAGCCCTCCCGCCGTCCCCCCTCGACAGCCCACCTGTAAGCTCCTCCCCCCTCGTTACTCCTCGTCGCTGACATCATCGCCCGCCCCCGACAGCCCCCCCTCCCTGCCTCCCCGGGAGCCGGTCAGCTCTCCTCTGCACCTCCTCCCCCCCCCTCAGGGTCGCCCCCGCTGTGACCTGCAGACCTTCTTCCCCCCCACCACCTCCACCTCCTCGCCCCCCACCGCCTCCTCACCCCCCCTCCCTCCTCTCACCCCCGTCACGCCCAGCCCCACCCCCACCCACCCCTCCAGGAAGATGCCCCTCCCCTCTCCGCCCCTCCCCTTTCTCCCCCTGGACGGCCCCCCCGTTCCCCCCCGACACAGCGTCCCCAAACTTCCTCCCAAGACCTACAAGAGGGAGTCTCTGAGCCACGCCCCCCTGCTGGACACACCCCCCACGTTGTGATTGGACAGCCTGCGGAGGAGGCGGGGCTTAATGAGCTAACACTACAGCTGATTGGACAGCCTGCGGAGGAGGCGGGGCTTAATGAGCTAACACTACAGCTGATTGGATCAGAACAAACAGAACAATGGATTTAAAGAGAAAACATCTGATCGACCAATTGGAATGTTCTGATCATGTGCCCTTATTCTGAAAAAAAAACTGATCACGTGCCCTTATTCTGAAAAACAAACTGATCATGTGCCCTTATTCTGAAAAACAAACTGATCATGTGCCCTTATTCTGAAAAACAAACTGATTGTGGCGTCCAGATGTAGAACTTTGGAGAAAATTCGTCTGTGTTGTCAGACCTGATCGGACCACTTTGTGTTGAACAGAGAGGATTGTGGGTAACGTAGTGCTTCAGGTACTGGACAGAACTACAGAGGTACTGTATTGATCTTTACAACAAGGGAATAAAGGTGTTTGTACACTGAGCTGGATGGACGACAGAAACCACCACCACTTCCTGTTTCCTGTCTCTGTTGTTATTCACAGTATATATAGTATAAATACAGTATACGGTATATATATACATATATATATACAGTATATATATACAGCGGGTAAAATAAGTATTGAACACGTCACCATTTTTCTCAGTAAATATATTTCCAAAGGTGCTATTGACATGAAATTTTCACCAGATGTTGGTAACAACCCAAGTAATCCATACATACAAAGAAACCAAAACAAATAAGTTCAGAAACTAAGTCATGTGTAATAATGTGAAATGACACAGGGAAAAAGTATTGAACACGCTTACTGATATTTATTTAATACTTTGTACAAAAGCCTTTGTTGGTAATGACAGCTTCAAGACGCCTCCTGTATGGAGAAACTAGTCGCATGCATTGCTCAGGGTTGATTTTGGTCCATTCTTCCACACAAACAGTCTTCAAATCTTGAAGGTTCCGTGGGCCTCTTCTATGAACTCTGATCTTCAGTTCTTTCCATAGATTTTCAATTGGATTCAAGTCAGGTGATTGGCTGGGCCATTCTAGCAGCTTTATTTTCTTTCTCTGAAACCAATTGAGTTTCCTTGGCTGTGTGTTTGGGATCATTGTCTTGCTGAAATGTCCACCCTCGTTTCATCTTCATCATCCTGGTAGATGGCAGCAGATTTTTAACAAGAATGTCTCGGTACATTTTTCCATTCATCCTTCCTTCAATTATGTGAAGTTTGCCAGGACCGTATGCTGAAAAGCTTCCCCACACCACGATGTTCCCACCTCCAGACTTCACTGTTGGTATGGTGTTTTTAGGGTGATGTGCAGTGCCATTTGTCCTCCAAACATGGTGTGTATTATGGCATCCAAAGAGTTAAACTTTGCTCTCATCTGACCAGACTATATTCTCCCAGTATTTCACAGGCTTTTCCAAATGTTGTGCAGCAAACTTTAAACAAGCTTCAACATGCTTTTTCTTCAGCAATGGAGTCTTGCGTGGTGAGCGTGCATACAGGCCATGGCGGTTGAGTGCATTACTTATTGATTTCTTTGAAACAATTGTACCTGCTAATTCCAGGTCTTTCTGAAGCTCTCCACAAGTGGTCCTTGGCTCTTGGACAACTCTTCTGATAATTCTTTTCACTCCTCTGTCAGAAATTTTGCGAGGAGCACCTGGTCATGGTCAGTTTATGGTGAAATGATGTTCTTTCCACTTCCGGATTATGGCCCCAACAGTGCTCACTGGAACATTCAGAAGTTTAGAAATGCATCTGTAACCAATGTCATCAGTATGTTTTGCAACAATAAGGTTGCGAAGGTCTTGAGAGAGCTCTTTGCTTTCACCCATCATGAGATGTTTCATGTGTGACACCTTGGTAATAAGACACCTTTTTATAGGCCATCAGTTGGGACTGAACTAGTTGATATTAATTTGCACTGACAAGGGGCCGGATTGCTTTCTAATTACTGATAGATTTCAGCTGTTGTCTTGGCTTTCCATGCCTTTTTGCACCTCCCTTTCTTCATGTGTTCAATACTTTTTCCCTGTGTCATTTCACATTATTACACATGACTTAGTTTCTGAACTTATTTGTTTTGGTTTCTTTGTATGTATAGATTACTTGGGTTGTTACCAACATCTGGTGAAAATTTCATGTCAATAGCGCCTTTAGAAATATATTTACTGAGAAAAATGGTGACGTGTTCAATACTTATTTTACCCGCTGTATATATGAGGTGTTTTATTCTTTACATGCTCGTTCTACGCTCCTCCTGATTGGTCGGACCATGTGTCATCATCACTGAGCATGCTCAGTACAGTCATTCATAATTTGAATGTCTAATTAGTTATTCTGACTTTTTGTGTATTTATAATACTTCTAATATCCCATAATGAAATATATAGTTTATATATAATATATCATATATCATATATCATATATTTAAGGGAAACACTGAACCACTTCTTTTCCTGTCTGTTGACCTTCAATGATGAGAGGTCAGATAAGGAACAGGAGGATCCATACAACAACAACAACAACAACGACTGCTTGACTCATCTTCACACCTGGAGACGTGTTTCAAACGTTTCCATCGATGGTGTCCAGCAAAGCTGTAGTCTATATATACTGTACAGACTGCTGTAGTCTATATATACCTTACAGACTACTGTAGTCTATATATACAGTACAGACTGCTGTAGTCTATATATAAAGTACAGACTGCTGTAGTCTATATATACAGTACAGACTGCTGTAGTCTATATATACCTTACAGACTGATGTAGTCTATATATACTGTACAGACTGCCGTAGTCTATATATACAGTACAGACTGTTATAGTCTATATATACACCATACAGACTGCTGTAGTCTATATATACAGTACAGACTGCTGTAGTCTCTATATACCGTACAGACTGCTGTAGTCTATATATACCTTACAGACTGATGTAGTCTATATATACCGTACAGACTGCTGTAGTTTATATATACTGTACAGACTGCTGTAGTCTATATATACAGTACAGAATACTGTAGTCTATATATACCTTACAGACTGCTGTAGTCTATATATACAGTACAGACTGCTGTAGTCTATATATACCTTACAGACTGCTGTAGTCTATATATACCTTACAGACTGCTGTAATCTATATATACCGTACAGACTGCTGTGGTCTATGTATACCATACAGACTACTGTAGTCTATATATACCATAGACTGCTGTAGTCTATGTATACCGTACAGACTGCTGTAGTCTATATATACCGTACAGACTGCTGTAGTCTATATATATGTACAGACTGCTGTAGTCTATATATACACCATACAGACTACTGTAGTCTATATATACACCATAGACTGCTGTAGTCTATATATACACCATAGACTGCTGTAGTCTATATATACAGTACAGACTGCTGTAGTCTATATATACCTTACAGACTGCTGTAGTCTATATATACCTTACAGACTGCTGTAATCTATATATACCGTACAGACTGCTGTAGTCTATATATACTGTACAGACTGCTGTAGTCTATATATACCATACAGACTACTGTAGTCTATATATACCGTACAGACTGCTATAGTCTATATATACCTTACAGACTGCTGTAGTCTATATATACTGTACAGACTGCTGTAGTCTATATATACCTTACAGACTGCTGTAGTCTATATATACCTTACAGACTACTGTAGTCTATATATACAGTACAGACTGCTGTAGTCTATATATACAGTACAGACTGCTGTAGTCTATATATAAAGTACAGACTGCTGTAGTCTATATATACAGTACAGACTGCTGTAGTCTATATATACCTTACAGACTGATGTAGTCTATATATACTGTACAGACTGCCGTAGTCTATATATACAGTACAGACTGTTATAGTCTATATATACACCATACAGACTGCTGTAGTCTATATATACAGTACAGACTGCTGTAGTCTCTATATACCGTACAGACTGCTGTAGTCTATGTATACCGTACAGACTGCTGTGGTCTATATATACCATACAGACTACTGTAGTCTATATATACCGTACAGACTGCTGTGGTCTATGTATACCATACAGACTACTGTAGTCTATATATACCATAGACTGCTGTAGTCTATGTATACCGTACAGACTGCTGTAGTCTATATATACCGTACAGACTGCTGTAGTCTATATATACCGTACAGACTGCTGTAGTCTATATATACACCATACAGACTACTGTAGTCTATATATACACCATAGACTGCTGTAGTCTATGTATACCGTACAGACTGCTGTAGTCTATATATACTGTACAGACTGCTGTAGTCTATATATACAGTACAGACTGCTGTAGTCTATATATACAGTACAGACTACTGTAGTCTATATATACAGTACAGACTACTGTAGTCTATATATACCGTACAGACTGCTGTAGTCTATATATACAGTACAGACTGCTGTAGTCTATATATACCTTACAGACTGCTGTAATCTATATATACCGTACAGACTGCTGTAGTCTATATATACCGTACAGACTGCTGTAGTCTATATATACACCATACAGACTACTGTAGTCTATATATACCTTACAGACTGCTGTAGTCTATATATACCTTACAGACTACTGTAGTCTATATATACAGTACAGACTGCTGTAGTCTATATATACAGTACAGACTGCTGTAGTCTATATATAAAGTACAGACTGCTGTAGTCTATATATACAGTACAGACTGCTGTAGTCTATATATAAAGTACAGACTGCTGTAGTCTATATATACAGTACAGACTGCTGTAGTCTATATATACCTTACAGACTGATGTAGTCTATATATACTGTACAGACTTCTGTAGTCTATATATACAGTACAGACTGCTGTAGTCTATATATACAGTACAGACTGTTATAGTCTATATATACACCATACAGACTGCTGTAGTCTATATATACAGTACAGACTGCTGTAGTCTCTATATACCGTACAGACTGCTGTAGTCTATATATACCGTACAGACTGCTGTAGTCTATGTATACCATACAGACTGCTGTGGTCTATATATACCATACAGACTACTGTAGTCTATATATACACCATAGACTGCTGTAGTCTATGTATACCGTACAGACTGCTGTAGTCTATATATACTGTACAGACTGCTGTAGTCTATATATACCTTACAGACTACTGTAGTCTATATATACCTTACAGACTACTGTAGTCTATATATACAGTACAGACTGCTGTAGTCTATATATACAGTACAGACTGCTGTAGTCTATATGTACCTTACAGACTGCTGTAGTCTATATATACCGTACAGACTGCTGTAGTCTATATATACCTTACAGACTGCTGTAGTCTATGCGCCACTTAGCTTCAGTTAGCTTCACTTAGCTTCAGTTAGCTTCACTTAGCTTCACTTAGCTTCAGTTAGCTTCACTTAGCTCCACTTAGCTTCAGTTAGCTTCAGTTAGCGCCACTTAGCTTCAGTTAGCTTCACTTAGCTTCAGTTAGCTTCACTTAGCTTCAGTTAGCTTCACTTAGCTTCAGTTAGCTTCACTTAGCTTCAGTTAGCTTCAGTTAGCTCCACTTAGCTTCAGTTAGCTTCACTTAGCTTCACTTAGCTTCAGTTAGCTTCACTTAGCTTCAGTTAGCTTCAGTTAGCTTCAGTTAGCTCCACTTAGCTTCAGTTAGCTTCACTTAACTTCAGTTAGCTTCAGTTAGCTTTAGTTAGCTCCACTTAGCTTCAGTTAGCTTCAGTTAGCTTCACTTAGCTTCAGTTAGCTTCACTTAGCTTCAGTTAGCTTCAGTTAGCTTCACTTAACTTCAGTTAGCTTCAGTTAGCTTCAGTTAGCTTCACTTAGCTTCAGTTAGCTTCACTTAACTTCAGTTAGCTTCAGTTAGCTTCAGTTAGCTTCACTTAACTTCAGTTAGCTTCAGTTAGCTTCAGTTAGCTCCACTTAGCTTCAGTTAGCTTCACTTAACTTCAGTTAGCTTCAGTTAACTTCAGTTAGCTTCAGTTAGCTTCAGTTAGCTTCAGTTAGCTCCACTTAGCTTCAGTTAGCTTCAGTTAGCTTCACTTAACTTCAGTTAGCTTCAGTTAGCTTCAGTTAGCTTCACTTAACTTCAGTTAGCTTCAGTTAGCTTCAGTTAGCTTCACTTAACTTCAGTTAGCTTCAGTTAGCTTCAGTTAGCTTCACTTAGCTTCACTTAGCTTCAGTTAGCTTCAGTTAGCTTCAGTTAGCTCCACTTAGCTTCAGTTAGCTTCAGTTAGCTTCAGTTAGCTTCAGTTAGCTTCAGTTAGCTCCACTTAGCTTCAGTTAGCTTCAGTTAGCTTCAGTTAGCTTCAGTTAGCTTCAGTTAGCTTCAGTTAGCTTCAGTTAGCTTCACTTAGCTTCAGTTAGCTTAGCTTTTCTTTTAAATTATCATTATTTTATTTAGTATTTCATATGGATTCTTTTTGTTTCATATATTCATTTATTTATTTATTTATGTATTTATTTGTTTAATTTAAATTTAATAAACATTAATAAATATTAATGTATTTATTATTGACAGACTGATTGACTTTTTGAATAAATAAGAAATGGCTTTTCACGTTCATCAGAACGGTGCTTTTATTTTGAAGTCACTTCCTGCCCGCGCTTACCATAATGCCGGATGTAGACGTCCCGCTGAACAGCGTGCGGGCTGATCCTCAGATCCTCTGATACTCTACAACACGAGCTGATAGAACTAGAACCCTCTAGAACTATACAGCTCTAGAACTATACAGCTCTAGAACTATACAGCTCTACCAGCACTGAGCCGAGCCGCGGAGCCGCGGAGCTGCGGGCAGGATGTCCAGACACGGCCGGCACGGAGGAGGAGAACGAGGCGAACGAGGTGAACGAGGAGGAGAACGAGGAGAACGAGGAGGAGGAGGTGAGTTACCGGAGCTGTTACACTCAGAGAGCGACCAGCCGGTCCGGTTCGGTTAGCAGGTTGGACCGGAGCGGCTCCACTTAGCTTCAGTTAGCTTCAGTTAGCTCCAGTTAGCTCCACTTAGCTTCAGTTAGCTTCAGTTAGCTTCAGTTAGCTCCTCTTAGCTCCAGTTAGCTTCAGTTAGCTTCAGTTAGCTTCAGTTAGCTCCTCTTAGCTCCAGTTAGCTTCAGTTAGCTCCTCTTAGCTCCAGTTAGCTTCAGTTAGCTCCAGTTAGCTTCAGTTAGCTTCACTTAGCTTCAGTTAGCTTCAGTTAGCTTCAGTTAGCTCCTCTTAGCTCCAGTTAGCTTCAGTTAGCTCCTCTTAGCTCCAGTTAGCTTCAGTTAGCTTCAGTTAGCTCCTCTTAGCTTCAGTTAGCTTCAGTTAGCTTCAGTTAGCTCCACTTAGCTCCACTTAGCTTCAGTTAGCTCCTCTTAGCTCCAGTTAGCTTCAGTTAGCTTCAGTTAGCTTCAGTTAGCTCCTCTTAGCTCCAGTTAGCTTCAGTTAGCTTCAGTTAGCTCCACTTAGCTTCAGTTAGCTCCTCTTAGCTCCAGTTAGCTTCAGTTAGCTTCAGTTAGCTTCAGTTAGCTCCACTTAGCTTCAGTTAGCTTCAGTTAGCTTCAGTTAGCTCCACTTAGCTTCAGTTAGCTCCACTTAGCTTCAGTTAGCTTCAGTTAGCTCCTCTTAGCTCCAGTTAGCTTCAGTTAGCTTCAGTTAGCTTCAGTTAGCTCCACTTAGCTTCAGTTAGCTCCTCTTAGCTCCAGTTAGCTTCAGTTAGCTTCAGTTAGCTCCACTTAGCTTCAGTTAGCTTCAGTTAGCTTCAGTTAGCTTCAGTTAGCTCCACTTAGCTTCAGTTAGCTCCACTTAGCTTCAGTTAGCTTCAGTTAGCTCCACTTAGCTTCAGTTAGCTTCAGTTAGCTCCACTTAGCTTCAGTTAGCTTCAGTTAGCTTCAGTTAGCTCCACTTAGCTCCACTTAGCTCCACTTAGCTCCAGTTAGCTTCAGTTAGCTTCAGTTAGCTTCAGTTAGCTCCAGCAGCTTCAGTTAGCGCCACTTAGCTCCACTTAGCTTCACTTAGCGCCACTTAGCTTCACTTAGCTTCACTTAGCTTCAGTTAGCTTCACTTAGCGCCACTTAGCTCCACTTAGCTTCAGTTAGCGCCACTTAGCTCCACTTAGCTTCAGTTAGCGCCACTTAGCTTCACTTAGCGCCACTTAGCTTCACTTAGCTTCAGTTAGCTTCACTTAGCGCCACTTAGCTCCACTTAGCTTCAGTTAGCGCCACTTAGCTTCAGTTAGCGCCACTTAGCTCCACTTAGCTTCAGTTAGCTTCAGTTAGCGCCACTTAGCTTCAGTTAGCGCCACTTAGCTTCACTTAGCGCCACTTAGCTCCACTTAGCTTCAGTTAGCGCCACTTAGCTTCACTTAGCTCCACTTAGCTTCAGTTAGCTTCACTTAGCGCCACTTAGCTCCACTTAGCTTCACTTAGCTTCAGTTAGCGCCACTTAGCTCCACTTAGCTTCACTTAGCTTCAGTTAGCTTCAGTTAGCGCCACTTAGCTTCACTTAGCGCCACTTAGCTTCACTTAGCTTCACTTAGCTTCACTTAGCGCCACTTAGCTCCACTTAGCTTCAGTTAGCTTCAGTTAGCGCCACTTAGCTTCAGTTAGCGCCACTTAGCTCCACTTAGCTTCAGTTAGCGCCACTTAGCTCCACTTAGCTTCAGTTAGCTTCAGTTAGCGCCACTTAGCGCCACTTAGCTTCACTTAGCTCCACTTAGCTTCAGTTAGCTTCACTTAGCTTCAGTTAGCTTCACTTAGCTTCAGTTAGCTTCAGTTAGCTTCACTTAGCGCCACTTAGCTTCACTTAGCTTCAGTTAGCTTCAGTTAGCGCCACTTAGCTTCAGTTAGCTTCAGTTAGTGCCACTTAGCTTCAGTTAGCGCCACTTAGCTTCACTTAGCGCCACTTAGCTTCACTTAGCTTCAGTTAGCTTCACTTAGCGCCACTTAGCTCCACTTAGCTTCAGTTAGCGCCACTTATCTCCACTTAGCTTCAGTTAGCGCCACTTAGCTTCACTTAGCGCCACTTAGCTCCACTTAGCTTCAGTTAGCGCCACTTAGCTTCAGTTAGCGCCACTTAGCTCCACTTAGCTTCAGTTAGCTTCAGTTAGCGCCACTTAGCTTCAGTTAGCGCCACTTAGCTCCACTTAGCTTCACTTAGCGCCACTTAGCTCCACTTAGCTTCAGTTAGCGCCACTTAGCTTCACTTAGCTCCACTTAGCTTCAGTTAGCTTCACTTAGCGCCACTTAGCTCCACTTAGCTTCACTTAGCTTCAGTTAGCGCCACTTAGCTCCACTTAGCTTCACTTAGCTTCAGTTAGCTTCAGTTAGCGCCACTTAGCTTCACTTAGCGCCACTTAGCTTCACTTAGCTTCACTTAGCGCCACTTAGCTCCACTTAGCTTCAGTTAGCGCCACTTAGCTCCACTTAGCTTCAGTTAGCGCCACTTAGCTTCAGTTAGCGCCACTTAGCTCCACTTAGCTTCAGTTAGCTTCAGTTAGCGCCACTTAGCTTCAGTTAGCGCCACTTAGCTCCACTTAGCTTCACTTAGCGCCACTTAGCTCCACTTAGCTTCAGTTAGCGCCACTTAGCTTCACTTAGCTCCACTTAGCTTCAGTTAGCTTCACTTAGCGCCACTTAGCTCCACTTAGCTTCACTTAGCTTCAGTTAGCGCCACTTAGCTCCACTTAGCTTCACTTAGCTTCAGTTAGCTTCAGTTAGCGCCACTTAGCTTCACTTAGCGCCACTTAGCTTCACTTAGCTTCACTTAGCGCCACTTAGCTCCACTTAGCTTCAGTTAGCGCCACTTAGCTCCACTTAGCTTCAGTTAGCGCCACTTAGCTTCAGTTAGCGCCACTTAGCTCCACTTAGCTTCAGTTAGCTTCAGTTAGCGCCACTTAGCTTCAGTTAGCGCCACTTAGCTCCACTTAGCTTCAGTTAGCGCCACTTAGCTCCACTTAGCTTCAGTTAGCTTCAGTTAGCGCCACTTAGCTTCACTTAGCTCCACTTAGCTTCAGTTAGCTTCACTTAGCGCCACTTAGCTTCACTTAACTTCACTTAGCTTCAGTTAGCTTCAGTTAGCGCCACTTAGCTTCAGTTAGCTTCAGTTAGTGCCACTTAGCTTCAGTTAGCGCCACTTAGCTTCACTTAGCGCCACTTAGCTTCACTTAGCTTCAGTTAGCTTCACTTAGCGCCACTTAGCTCCACTTAGCTTCAGTTAGCGCCACTTAGCTCCACTTAGCTTCAGTTAGCGCCACTTAGCTTCACTTAGCGCCACTTAGCTTCACTTAGCTTCAGTTAGCGCCACTTAGCTTCAGTTAGCTTCAGTTAGCGCCACTTAGCTCCACTTAGCTTCAGTTAGCTTCAGTTAGCGCCACTTAGCTTCAGTTAGCTCCACTTAGCTTCAGTTAGCTTCAGTTAGCGCCACTTAGCTTCACTTAGCGCCACTTAGCTTCAGTTAGCGACACTTAGCTTCAGTTAGCGCCACTTAGCTCTACTTAGCTTCAGTTAGCTTCACTTAGCGCCACTTAGCTTCAGTTAGCGCCACTTAGCTTCAGTTAGCGCCACTTAGCTCTACTTAGCTTCAGTTAGCTTCACTTAGCGCCACTTAGCTTCAGTTAGCGCCACTTAGCTTCAGTTAGCGCCACTTAGCTTCACTTAGCTTCAGTTAGCGACACTTAGCTTCAGTTAGCTTCACTTAGCTTCACTTAGCTTCAGTTAGCGACACTTAGCTTCAGTTAGCTTCACTTAGCTCCACTTAGCTCCACTTAGCTTCAGTTAGCGACACTTAGCTTCAGTTAGCGCCACTTAGCTTCACTTAGCTTCACTTAGCTTCAGTTAGCGTCAGTTAGCTTCAGTTAGCGTCAGTTAGCTTCAGTTAGCGTCAGTTAGCTTCAGTTAGCGTCAGTTAGCTTCAGTTAGCTTCAGTTAGCGTCAGTTAGCTTCACTTAGCTTCAGTTAGCTTCAGTTAGCGTCAGTTAGCTTCACTTAGCTTCACTTAGCTTCACTTAGCTTCAGTTAGCTTCAGTTAGCTTCAGTTAGCGTCAGTTAGCTTCAGTTAGCTTCACTTAGCTTCAGTTAGCGTCAGTTAGCTTCAGTTAGCTTCAGTTAGCGTCAGTTAGCTTCAGTTAGCGTCAGTTAGCTTCACTTAGCTTCAGTTAGCTTCAGTTAGCTTCAGTTAGCGTCACTTAGCTTCAGTTAGCTTAAGTTAGCTTCAGTTAGCGTCAGTTAGCTCCACGGAGGCTGGAAAGAGGCAGCGTTTAAATCATAGTTTTTATTCTTACAGGTGAGACATTAAATATGAAACAGTAGAGCAGGCCTCTGATTGGCTGTTACCTGTGGTCACTCTGTCCTCCACAGAGATGAAGGTGTACGTGGGGAACCTGGGGACGGGGGCGGGGAAAGGTGAGATAGAGCGAGCCTTCGGGTACTACGGACCGCTCAAGACCGTCTGGGTCGCCAGGAACCCCCCCGGCTTCGCCTTCGTCGAGTTCGAAGATCCCCGAGATGCCGACGCTGCCGTCCGAGGGTTAGACGGAAAGTAGGTATCCAACTCACCTGAACACCTGAACTCACACGAACCCACATCTGAACACACCTGAACTCCCATCTGAACACACCTGAACTCCCACCTGAACACACCTGAACACACACCTGAACGCACACCTGAACTCAAACCTGAACACACACCTGAACGCACACCTGAACTCAAACCTGAACACACACCTGAACTCACACCTGAACTCAAACCTGAACACACACCTGAACTCACACCTGAACTCAAACCTGAACTCACACGAACCCACATCTGAACACACCTGAACTCACACCTGAACTCAAACCTGAACGCACACCTGAACTCACACGAACCCACATCTGAACACACCTGAACTCACACCTGAACGCACACCTGAACACACACCTGAACTCACACGAACCCACATCTGAACACACCTGAACTCACACGAACCCACATCTGAACGCACACCTGTACACACCTGAAAACACACCTGAACACACACCTCACACCTCACCACACATTATTGATTATCTCAGGCTGACAGTATGTGTGTGATCATTATTGATTATCTCAGGCTGATCTGTGGGAGTCGTGTCCGGGTCGAACACTCATCAGGAAGTCCTCGTCACTCTCGGTACGACCGACCTCCCTCCAGACGATCATTCGACCCCAGCGATAAGTGTTATGAGTGCGGCGAGAGAGGTCACTACGCCTACGACTGTCACCGCTACAGCCGTAGGAGCCGGAGGAGCAGGTAACCATGATGACCACCACAGTGGTCAGTGATCTGCTGTTTGAATCCAGTTAACTCTGCAGCTGAGCCTCACCCACTGAGACAGTCTGATCTAACAGAACCTTTCGACCATAGCTAACCAGCTGATCAGTTTTAAATCCTCCATCAGTGTTAACATTCATCTCCATGACGACCATGATAATCAGCTGGAGTCTATGTAGGTAGAAAGTACTTTATTATGGTGAGGTAAAAGGAAGTTACTGCTTTTATTGTTGTAGTCTGACAGGAAGTAACGTAACGTCCTATCACTTTCAAGGATAACAAAACCGAGGCCAGAAAGCAGAAAAAAAGTAAAGTATAGTAAACACTACACAGAGTAAAGTACAGTAAACACAACACAGAGTAAAGTATAGTAGACACTACACAGAGTAAAGTATAGTAAACACTACACAGAGTAAAGTACAGTATTCACTACACAGAGTAAAGTACAGTATTCACTACACAGTAAAGTACAGTAAACACTATACAGAGTAAAGTACAGTAAACACTACAGAGTAAAGTACAGTAAACACAACACAGAGTAAAGTATAGTAGACACAACACAGTAAAGTACAGTAAACACTACACAAAGTAAAGTACAGTAAACACTACACAGAGTAAAGTATAGTAGACACAACACAGTAAAGTACAGTAAACACTACACAAAGTAAAGTACAGTAAACACTACACAGAGTAAAGTATAGTAGACACAACACAGTAAAGTACAGTAAACACTACACAAAGTAAAGTACAGTAAACACTACACAGAGTAAAGTATAGTAAACACTATACAGAGTAAAGTATAGTAAACACTATACAGTAAAGTACTGTAAACACTACACAAAGTAAAGTACTGTAAACACTACACAGTAAAGTATAGTAAACACTACAGAGTAAAGTACTGTAAACACTACACAGTGTAAAGTATAGTAGATACTACACAGAGTAAAGTACTGTAAACACTACACAGAGTAAAGTATAGTAGACACTACACAGAGTAAAGTAGAGTAAACAATACACAGAGTAAAGTATAGTAGACACTACACAGAGTAAAGTATAGTAGACACTACAGAGTCAAGTATAGTAAACACTACACAGAGTAAAGTAGAGTAAACACTACACAGTAAAGTATAGTAGACACTACACAGAGTGAAGTATAGTAAACACTACACAGAGTAAAGTATAGTAGACACTACACAGAGTAAAGTATAGTAAACACTACACAGTAAAGTATAGTAGACACTACACAGAGTAAAGTATAGTAGACACTACACAGAGTAAAGTACAGTAAACACTACACAGAGTAAAGTACAGTAAACACTACACAGAGTAAAGTATAGTAGACACTACACAGAGTAAAGTATAGTAAACACTACACAGAGTAAAGTATAGTAGACACTACAGAGTAAAGTATAGTAGACACTACACAGAGTAAAGTATAGTAGACTACACAGAGTAAAGTATAGTAGACACTACACAGAGTAAAGTATAGTAAACACTACACAGAGTAAAGTATAGTAGACACTACACAGAGTAAATATTTCATTTAAAAAAAAGTCAAGTCCTTTCGAGTCTTCCGTCTTAAGTCAAAGTCAAGTCTCAAGTCATGAATACCAAGTCAGAGTCGAGTCTTTTATCAATGTTAGTCAAGCAAATCTCAAGTCCTCAAATTTGTTACTCGAGTCAAGTCATGTGACTCGAGTCCCCAGCCTCTGGTAAACACTACACAGAGTAAAGTATAGTAAACACTACACAGAGTAAAGTATAGTAGACACTACACAGAGTAAAGTATAGTAGACACTACAGAGTAAAGTATAGTAAACACTACACAGAGTAAAGTATAGTAGACACTACACAGAGTAAAGTAGAGTAAACAATACACAGAGTAAAGTATAGTAGACACTACACAGAGTAAAGTATAGTAGACACTACAGAGTCAAGTATAGTAAACACTACACAGAGTAAAGTAGAGTAAACACTACACAGTAAAGTATAGTAGACACTACACAGAGTGAAGTATAGTAAACACTACACAGAGTAAAGTATAGTAGACACTACACAGAGTAAAGTATAGTAAACACTACACAGTAAAGTATAGTAGACACTACACAGAGTAAAGTATAGTAGACACTACACAGAGTAAAGTACAGTAAACACTACACAGAGTAAAGTACAGTAAACACTACACAGAGTAAAGTATAGTAGACACTACACAGAGTAAAGTATAGTAGACACTACACAGAGTAAAGTATAGTAAACACTACACAGTAAAGTATAGTAGACACTACACAGAGTAAAGTATAGTAGACACTACACAGAGTAAAGTACAGTAAACACTACACAGAGTAAAGTACAGTAAACACTACACAGAGTAAAGTATAGTAGACACTACACAGAGTAAAGTATAGTAAACACTACACAGAGTAAAGTATAGTAGACACTACACAGAGTAAAGTATAGTAGACACTACACAGAGTAAAGTATAGTAGACTACACAGAGTAAAGTATAGTAGACACTACACAGAGTAAAGTATAGTAGACACTACACAGAGTAAATATTTCATTTAAAAAAAAGTCAAGTCCTTTCGAGTCTTCCGTCTTAAGTCAAAGTCAAGTCTCAAGTCATGAATACCAAGTCAGAGTCGAGTCTTTTATCAATGTTAGTCAAGCAAATCTCAAGTCCTCAAATTTGTTACTCGAGTCAAGTCATGTGACTCGAGTCCCCAGCCTCTGGTAAACACTACACAGAGTAAAGTATAGTAAACACTACACACAGTAATATACATACAACAATATGTACATGTCTCCAGGCCAATACTCTTATAAAACATGTCAAATTTGGGGAAGATTGGACAATGTATAGTCAATTTACAACAACTTCCTGTTTCCTGTAGGGGGTGCTATGACTTGTCAAAGGCATGTTCAAAGGCTAAAAGACATAAGGTGGCGCTAGAGAGCCAACATTCCATGCCCAAGCAAAATTTCACCACTAAATCAAAGTAATTATCAGTTTGGATGTGCGTGTAAAGTTTCATGAGTTTTTTTGTGCATCCTAAAGTTCTCAAACATGTGTTCCTAAATTTAAAAAAAACGCAGGAAGTCCAAGATCGCTGACTTCCTGTTTGCCGAAAAAATCTCAAAAATATTTAATCCGGGTTTGAGGACGTCAGCAATGACATACTTGAATTTCGTGACGATTGAAGAAACTTTCTCTGAAAAACTGCCTACATTAGGGGGCGCTATCTCGCCCGCTGGAGACACCCAAGCCCAGTCACTCCAGAAAATTGAATTTCGCGCCACTTCTTACGCATATTCCACTTTTGGTGAGTTTTTGGGGATGTGAAAGGTCCCAAAAAGGCAATCTCCGGGCAGAAAAATAATAATACCTAGAAAAACAATAGGTTTCCTCGCACTTCGTGCCGGGACACCGTTGGGGTCCTGGCACTTTCCTGCTCGGGCCCTAATAATAGTAGATGATGATATATTAATGGATTCTGGATATTGAATAGAGAACCTTTAATGTTTCAGCTGACTGAGGCTCAGCTGTGGTTCATGTTTTTATCTCTGATGTCACACAAATGTTGTCAGCTCTCAGACCTGAGTCCAACAGGAAGTCATCATCAGACCTGAGTCCAACAGGAAGTCATCATCAGACCTGAGTCCAACAGGAAGACTGTATTCGAAACCTGATACTATACTAGTAGTACGTACTGATTTGGCCAAAATGTAGTATTCAGTATGCGAACAAAAGCAAAATCTCCAGTATGTCAAAAGTACCTGGATGTCGTACTGATTCAGAATAAATCTCCAGTCTACCTCGTCTACTGTATCCCACAATGCAAAGCGCTGGACCGCTACAGGCTACGGTTACAACAACAACAGCAGCCGCCAAAAACAGCTTGTTTTTTACATTCTTCGAAGCTATTTCATCACTAAATTCACTTCTGAAAGTTTTTGAGGCGAGAAATAAACTGTAGATTATTAATATCTGCAGTTTTACGAAGTTAGACGGTGAATCGAACATTTGTTCCAATGTTGTCAGAGTTTAGAAGCTCCACAACACCCGCCGTGACCGCTAGCTAGCGCCTTCCAGAGTCGCTGCCAGCCAGCCGGGCGGTCACGCTCACAGACCGCTACGAGCTGCTGGAGCTCTCCAGAGACCGGTCTGTAGACTGGTCTGTAGACCACTCACAGACCGCTACGAGCTGCTGGAGCTCTCCAGAGACCGGTCTATAGACAACTCACAGACCGCTACGAGCTGCTGGAGCTCTCCAGAGACCGGTCTGTAGACCACTCACAGACCGCTACGAGCTGCTGGAGCTCTCCAGAGACCGGTCTGTAGACCACTCACAGACCGCTACGAGCTGCTGGAGCTCTCCAGAGACCGGTCTGTAGACCACTCACAGACCGCTACGAGCTGCTGGAGCTCTCCAGAGACCGGTCTGTAGACTGGTCTGTAGACCACTCACAGACCGCTACGAGCTGCTGGAGCTCTCCAGAGACCGGTCTGTAGACCAGAGGCTTTGAGTTCCTTATTGACGGATAGTTTGTTTAAAGATGTCCGTTGTAGAGTAACAGGAACCTGTGATTATCTGACTTTATGGAGTTGAAAAGCTCCACATCGCCGGCGGACGTAGCTTGCTGAAGAGCCGGCCAGTGACGCTCACAGAGCGGCTACAGAGCAGCTGAGTGGCGAGGGAAGAGGAGATGGTTCTCGGTCTGCGATGAGACCCGGTG
Organism: Sebastes miniatus; assembly: GCA_916701275.1. Taxonomy (NCBI): domain Eukaryota; kingdom Metazoa; phylum Chordata; class Actinopteri; order Perciformes; family Sebastidae; genus Sebastes; species Sebastes miniatus. Next base: position 508,917 of record CAKALS010000027.1, read on the forward strand.
GTGGTCTCCTGTAGGATCCAGGTCTGGTGGTGGTCTCCTGCAGGATCCAGGTCTGGTGCTGGTCTTCTGTAGGATCCAGGTCTGGTGGTGGTCTCCTGTAGGATCCAGGTCTGGTGGTGGTCTCCTGTAGGATCCAGGTCTGGTGGTGGTCTCCTGTAGGATCCAGGTCTGACGGTCTGTTGAATGCTTGTTGGTTTCTAACCTGCTGACTGAGATTTAATCTAAAACCTTTCAGGTCTCATCGTTTGATTCTAAAAGAGTTCATGAGAGCATCGAGACTAAAGTTGTTCTGCTGAACTGAACTGAACTGAACTGAACTGAACTCTTAAGACTTTAGGGGGCTCGGAGACCGACCGGCGCCCCGCCTCGTTAATTTGGCCAACAGTAATGTAACGAGGAACAGACCCGCCGGACCGCAGTCCCTTCTAGAAAAGACAGACTCGCTGCTATCAAGTCTCAATCAAGCGATTTGGCGTTCAGTACGATCGTCTTTAGAAATCTTCTAGATCATCTAGATCTGCTAGACCTGGTCCAAAGAGGGCCATCTAGATCTGCTAGACCTGGTCCAAAGAGGGCCGACCAGCAAAAGGTTTATTTCATCACCCATTCCTGTTTTTACTGAATAAGTCCAGTTCTACTGTGTTCTCCCTGTTCTACTGGGTTCTCCCTGCTTTACCTGTTCTACTGGGTTCTCCCTGTTCTCCCTGTTCTACCTGTTCAACCTGTTCTACCTGTTCTACTGTGTTCTCCCTGCTTTACCTGTTCTCCCTGTTCTACTGTGTTCTCCCTGCTTTACCTGTTCTCCCTGTTCTACTGTGTTCTCCCTGTTCTACTGTGTTCTCCCTGTTCTACCTGTTCTACTGTGTTCTTCCTGTTCTACCTGTTCTCCCTGTTCTACCTGTTCTACTGTGTTCTCCCTGTTCTACTGTGTTCTCCCTGCTTTACCTGTTCTCCCTGTTCTCCCTGCTTTACCTGTTCTCCCTGTTCTCCCTGCTTTACCTGTTCTACTGTGTTCTCCCTGTTCTCCCTTTCCTCCCTGTTCTCCCTGTGCGTATGGGTAATGTTAATCTGTAGTCAGACTGCATCACTTTGTTACATGGACTCTCTGTGGTCCTCCTCTGACTACTGTTTTCCTGGTTCTGGTTTGGGTCCAGGTCCAGGTCCAGGTCTTGGTCCAGATCCCGTGGGAGGCGTTCCTCCCGCAGCAGGAGCCGAGGGCGGAGGTGAGTCACTTCCTGATCAGGTGTTCCTTGGGGCTCCACCTCAGGACCACCAGACTGCAGGGACTCCAGAACAAGTCTTTTATATAAATACATTTATACCAGGTTTAATATTTAAACGTCTCTGATTCTCTTCTCTTCGAGGTCCAAGTCCAGATCCAAGTCCAGATCCAAGTCCAGATCCAAGTCCAGATCCAGGTCCAAGTCCAGGTCCAGGTCCAGGTCCAGGTCAAGGTCTAGGTCCAGATCCAGGTCAAGGTCTCGAGGCCAGAACAGGTGGGTGGTACTGTGGTGAGCAGACAGGAAACACAATCAGCAGACTCACAGCAGCTGCAGTTCCTTTAACTCTGAGGGAGGCTTTCACAATAAGAGTTCTACTATGATCACTGAGCTCCTTCTACTGTCAGACTGAGAGGAGACTTTCACAATAACAGTCCTATTATGATCACTGAGCTCCTTCTAGGGTCAGACTGAGAGGAGACTTTCACAATAAGAGTCCTATTATGATCACTGAGCTCCTTCTACTGTCAGACTGAGAGGATACTTTCACAATAAGAGTCCTATTATGATCACTGAGCTCCTTCTAGGGTCAGACTGAGAGGATACTTTCACAATAAGAGTCCTATTATGATCACTGAGCTCCTTCTACTGTCAGACTGAGAGGAGACTTTCACAATAAGAGTCCTATTATGATCACTGAGCTCCTTCTACTGTCAGACTGAGAGGATACTTTCACAATAAGAGTCCTATTATGATCACTGAGCTCCTAGGGTCAGACTGAGAGGATACTTTCACAATAAGAGTCCTATTATGATCACTGAGCGCCTTCTACTGTCACTGAGAGGAGACTTTCACAATAAGAGTCCTATTATGATCACTGAGCTCCTTCTACTGTCAGACTGAGAGGAGACTTTCACAATAAGAGTCCTATTATGATCACTGAGCGCCTTCTACTGTCAGACTGAAAGGAGACTTTCACAATAAGAGTCCTATTATGATCACTGAGCTCCTACTGTCAGACTGAGAGGAGACTTTCACAATAAGAGTCCTATTATGATCACTGAGCTTCTACTGTCAGACTGAGGAGACTTTCACAATAAGAGTCCTATTATGATCACTGAGCTCCTTCTACTGTCAGACTGAGGAGACTTTCACAATAAGAGTCCTGTTATGATCACTGAGCTCCTTCTACTGTCAGACTGAGAGGAGACTTTCACAATAAGAGTCCTATTATGATCACTGAGCTCCTTCTACTGTCAGACTGAAAGGAGACTTTCACAATAAGAGTCCTATTATGATCACTGAGCTCCTTCTACTGTCAGACTGAGGAGACTTTCACAATAAGAGTCCTATTATGATCACTGAGCGCCTTCTACTGTCAGACTGAAAGGAGACTTTCACAATAAGAGTCCTATTATGATCACTGAGCTCCTACTGTCAGACTGAGAGGAGACTTTCACAATAAGAGTCCTATTATGATCACTGAGCTTCTACTGTCAGACTGAGGAGACTTTCACAATAAGAGTCCTATTATGATCACTGAGCTCCTTCTACTGTCAGACTGAGGAGACTTTCACAATAAGAGTCCTATTATGATCACTGAGCTCCTTCTACTGTCAGACTGAAAGGAGACTAAATATTTTATAGAGAAAACATGAAGACTTTAACTCGGAGATCAACTTAGTTGCCTTGAATTTGCTTCTGTGTGCCCCCCCCCCCCCCCCCCCCCCCCCCCCCATCCATGGAGTCTGTCATCGTTTCACTGAGACTGATACAGCTGTGGTTATTGGTTATTTTAAAACATCTGTTTACTGATGAAGAACTGTTCTGTGGTTACCTGCCACTCACCTGTCAGTCTCCATCATAATAAATCTGACCTCTGATGTGTCTTCAGGTCTGGATCGATGGGTCGCTCTCGCTCTGGATCTCCAGCTAGAAGGTGAGTCAGCAGGTTCTAGTTCTGGTTCTGGTTCAGTTACTTCATACAGAAACAGATTTATACAAAACTTAAACTAAAAATGATTTATGATATTTAAATGTGACAGCAGTCGTATAAAAGAAAAATATAAATTATTTTATGAAGATGAAATAAAACGATAACATATTTAAATGTTATTTGAATAAATGTGATGCTATTTAATTTTTGAAAGCTCTTGATAATGTAAATATACTACTACTATATACTGTATATGTATGTGTATATATATATATATATATATATATTTATAACTCTGTCTAACCGATAATGTTAATATACTACTATATTATATGTATATATATGTATATATATGTATATAACGCTCTCTCTCTCTCTCTGTCAAACTGATAGTCGTTCGACCTCTCGGAGTCCAGCTGGAAACAACTGAAGATTTTTCTGTTTTTGTTTCTGTGAATGAATTTTATTTTGAAAAGCTTTGATTGTAGATGTGTTGTAATAGTTTTTGTATGAACAGACTAAAGTTCTCCTGTAGCATCATTATTATTGATTATTGATTATTGATGAGGACATGTAAATGAATCAGAGTTTACTTCCTGTTAGTTTCATCTAAAGACTCAATAAAGATTTACACATCTGTGGTTCTGTGGCTTTAAAATGAATAATAACATCATCATCATTAAATCTGTCATTTAAAACAAAAACACCTGAGAAAAGATGCTCTTATTGTGAAAATCCTGCCACTTCACTGTGAAGACGTATAAAGCAGAAAAACTACAGAGAACATCTGATGGATGATTATTTATTTATATATGAAAAGGAAACAGTGAATGAATAAAGGAGTATCTGAGTACTGAGTAATAATATTCAAGGTATTCAATATACAAGGTACAGTTCCAACAACCACCTGGAAGGTTGCCACGGTTACCCCGGTCTTCAAGGCCGGTGATGAGAACTATCGGCCGATAAGGATCCTACCCGTTATATCAAAGGGGTTGCCATGCAACTGACAGATAATCTTACCAGTTGTCATCCCCCTCTCCACCAATGCAGTTTGGATTTCACCAACATCACTCCACCGATAGAGCTACCTGTTCTTATTGAAAATATCAAAAGTTTATTAGACCAGGGTGGTTACATAGGAGCCGTTGTACGGAAGATACGTGACTAGAAGGTAAAGCTGTGAACGGTGTCGGAGAACGTCCCGATCAGAACATACAACGCCCCCCCCCCCATACCAACTCGGCACCTCTAGATGCCCCCCACCCATGTTGATTGTTGTCATCTACGGACAAAGCTAAATACCATTTGAAGTCCAGTGACTAGGGTTAGGGGGTTAGGGGTTCGGGTTAGGGTTAGGGTTAGTGTTAAGGGGTTAGGGTAAGGGTTAGGGTTAGGGGTTAGGGGTTTCGGGTTAGGGTTAGGGGTTCGGGTTAGGGTAAGGGTTAGGGTAAGGGTTAGGGTTAGGGTTAGGGGTTTCGGGTCAGGGTTAGGGTTAGGGGGTAGGGGTTTCGGGTTAGGGTTAGGGGTTCGGGTTAGGGTAAGGGTTAGGGGTTTCGGGTCAGGGTTAGGGTTAAGGGGTTAGGGTTAGGGGTTCGGGTTAGGATAAGGGGGTTAGGGTTAGGGTTAGGGGATTCCGGTTAGGGGTTCGGGTTAGGGGTTCGGGTAAGGGTTAGGGGATTCCGGTTAGGGGGTTAGGGTTAGGGTAAGGGTTAGGGGGTTCGGGTTAGGGGATTCTGGTTAGGGGTTCGGGTTAGGGGTTCGGGTTAGGGTTAGGGTTAGGGTTAGGGGGTTCGGGTTAGGGGATTCCGGTTAGGGGTTCGGGTTAGGGGGTTCGGGTTAGGGGTTCGGGTTAGGGGTTCGGGTTAGGCTGTGATCTTGATGTTTTAGTTGTTAAAAATACATTCATCATCCTCATAATTATTTCATATCTATATTTCACACGAGTACAGTCCCCGTTTATTGGGGTTTATTGCCCGGTTCGATCTGCTCAGTGCAAGGCGGAGCAGGGCGCAGCAAGGCGGAGCAGCGCGCAGCAAGGCGCAGCAGGGCGAAGCAGGGCGAAGCAGGGCGCAGCAAGGCGGAGCAGGGCGCAGCAGCGCAGCGCACAGCAGGGCGGAGCAGAGCGGAGAGATGCTTCTGCAATGCGCGGCGGCACGTTTGGTGGAATCACTTTTTAATTTGATGCCTCAGAAATAGAAAATAACAAGACTTCTAAAGAATAGTATTTATTAACATTAATCAGAATATTCTCTTTAAAGGTTCTAAATGTTATTTCATGGCGTAAAGTTGTATTTTAATTTGAATTATGACTCCCGTCACTGCGGCTGAAATATAAAGAAACATAAGAGACACATTAAAGCATATTCATCTTGTTCTAAAACTAAAACATTTACTCAACTCTTCTGTGGGACATTTAAACATCTTAATAATAATAATTAATAGTTTGTTTCCTTCCAGTCAAAGGAAGCTTCATATCATCTCTTATTGGTGACTAAACTGGGCTGTTCTTCGTTATCAGGAACAAAGTCCACTGGAAGGACTGATATCAGAGGTCAAAGGTCAAAGGTCACTGCAGGCTGAAGAACTGATTCTGCTGAAAGTGCAGAAATAATGAGAGGAGGACGTCCCTCAGAGAGAAAAGAGGATTTAAAGAACATGACAGATACAGGAAGAAGGATTTCACAACCGAGAGACTGAAGGAGACAGAAGGAGACTGAAGACTGAAGGAGACTAATGGAGACTGAAGGAGACTAAAGGAGACTGAAGGAGACTAAAGGAGACTAAAGGAGACTGATGACTGAAGGAGACTGAAGACTGAAGGAGACTAAAGGAGACTAAAGGAGACTGAAGGAGACTGAAGGAGACTAAAGGAGACTAAAGGAGACTGAAGGAGACTAAAGGAGACTAAAGGAGACTGAAGGAGACTGAAGACTGAAGGAGACTAAAGGAGACTAAAGGAGACTGAAGGAGACTGAAGGAGACTAAAGGAGACTAAAGGAGACAGATAAAACTTAAAAAACAGACTCCTGAGACACTAAACCACAGAGAACCACCCTGAAACTGAGAACTTAACAAAGCTGCTTGTTGTTGAGATTTAATTATTATATTTATATTATTGCTGGAGGACATTGAGAGAACATCTGGAGGACATTGAGAGAACATCTGGAGGACATTGAGAGAACATCTGGGGGACATTGAGAGAACATCTGGAGGACATTGAGAGGACATCTGGAGGACATTGAGAGAACATCTGGAGGACATCTGGAGGACATTGAGAGAACATCTGGAGGACATTGAGAGAATATCTGGAGGACATCTGGAGGACATTGAGAGAACATCTGGAGGACATTAAGAGAACATCTGAAGGACATTGAGAGAACATCTGGAGGACATTGAGAGAACATCTGTGGTTCTTCAGTTGATCAATCGATTGGTTCTTCAGTTGATCGGTTCCTCCGAGGATAATGGCCGTCAGTTCACCAAGAGACAAGTGAGTCACTGATCAGTTTATTAAGAAACAATAATTAGGGTTCAAGCCCCGAAGGGGCAGAACCCTATTGAGTTTGTGCCGGTTTATTATTAGGGTTATAGCCCCGAAGGGGCATAACCCTATTGTTTTTGTGTGAATTTATTATTATTAGGGTTATAGCCCCGAAGGGGCATAACCCTATTGAGTTTGCGCCGGTTTGTTATTTTTATTTGTTGTCTTATGCCGCGACTCAATTTGCCGTGAGATGGAATGAGCGAGAAACATGAAATTTCGCACAATAACTGGAAATGATGTGCATGAGCTTCTCAAGCAATATGAGCGCAATCGACCACATGGTGGCGCTGTAATTAACGCCCAAACACGCGATTTTGGAAAGGCCACGCCCCTCACACCGTAAGTCTGATTGACTTGAAACTCGACACACATGTCCAGCTCCGTGTGATCTACAAAAAAGCTGCTCAGACCACTAAAGTCCGCCTAACTAGATTTTCCGCCATATTGGATTTTTTGAAAAACACATTTTTGACATCTCCTCCTAAACCGTTGGTCTGATTGCTACCAAATTTTCTATGGATCATTATTGGACTAATGTCATCTAAAGTTGCATAAAGCATGTTGATACCTAATTGCGTTGTGAAGATATTGACCAATTCATTTTTAAGGGGCGGGCTCAGCACATCAATAGACCTAATTTCACAAGCCTTTGGCCCATCGTCTCCAAACTTGCAGCATATGTTCACAAGAGTAGCTGAAACATCCGCTGAAAGTTTCATTCAAATCGGCGACTAGGGGGGCGCCTTGAGCGATAAAGGCTATAACCCGTGAAATGCCGCTTGCGGCTTTAATTATTATTTGTTGTCTTATGCCGCGGCTCAATTTGCCGTGAGCTGGAATGAGCGAGAAAAATGAAACTTGGCACACTAACTGGAAATGATGTGCAGCTGCTTCTCAAGAACTATGACCCCAATCGACCACATGGTGGCGCTGTAATTAACGCCCAAACATGCGATTTTGGCAAGGCCACGCCCCGCACACCGTAAGTCCGATTGACTTGAAACTTGACAGACATGTGCAGCTCCGTGTGATCTACAATAAAGCCTCTGGGACCACTAAAGTCCGCCTAACTAGATTTTCCGCCATATTGGATTTTTTGAAAAACACATTTTTGACATCTCCTCCTAAACCGTTGGTCCGATTTCTACCAAATTTTCTGCGGATCATCATTGGACGAATGTCATCTAACGTTGCATAAAGCGTGTTGATACCTCATTGCGTTATGAAGCTGTTGACCAACAAACTTTTCAATGGTCGGAGCTTAGCAGGAAATTGGCCATAATTCATTGACCATTAGTCAAATCATCATAAATCTTGGTAGATATCTTCAGTACGTGTTTGGGAATAGGCATACCAAAGCATTTTCCGCTTGACCCATAGGGGGCGCCAAAACTCTCAAACACTTATATCGCAAGATCCGGTGGACAGAATTTTATCAAATTTGGTGTACGTACTCTGGGGGTAAGTATTAACCAAGATCTGAAGTGTGATATTGATCGGTGCATGTGGGCGTGGCCTATTCAGCATTTTATGCTAAATTATGCCTTTGCTCAATTTGCTGTGAGCTGGAACGAGCTAGAGACATGAAACTTGGTACCATAACTGTACATGATGTCATAATGCTTCACATAAAATATGAAAACAATTGGCCACATGGTGGCGCTATAACAATTTTCAAGGCCAGCCCCCTCACACCATAAGTTCCATCAATTAGAAATTTGACAGACATGTGCTGCTGATTGTGTTCTACAAAAAAGTCTCTTGGACCACGAAAGTCCACTGACTAGATTTTCCGCCATGTTGAATTCTTTGAAAAAGTCATTTTTGACATCTCCTCCTAAACCGTAGGTCTGATTGCTGGCATATTTTCTGCGAATCATTATTGGACCAGGCTCATCAAAAGTTGCATAAAGCTTGTTGATATGTCATTGCGTTGTGAAGATATTGACCAATTCATTTTTAAGGGGCGGGCTCAGCACATCAATAGACCTAATTTCACAAGCCTTTGGCTCATCGTCTCCAAACTTGCAGCATATGTTCACAAGAGTAGCTGAAACATCCGCTGAAAGTTTCATTCAAATCGGCGACTAGGGGGGCGCCTTGAGCGATAAAGGCTATAACCCGTGAAATGCCGCTTGCGGCTTTAATTATTATTTGTTGTCTTATGCCGCGGCTCAATTTGCCGTGAGCTGGAATGAGCGAGAAACATGAAACTTGGCACACTAACTGGAAATGATGTGCAGCTGCTTCTCAAGAACTATGACCCCAATCGACCACATGGTGGCGCTGTAATTAACGCCCAAACATGCGATTTTGGCAAGGCCACGCCCCGCACACCGTAAGTCCGATTGACTTGAAACTTGACAGACGTGCAGCTCCGTGTGATCTACAATAAAGCCTCTGGGACCACTAAAGTCCGCCTAACTAGATTTTCCGCCATATTGGATTTTTTGAAAAACACATTTTTGACATCTCCTCCTAAACCGTAGGTCCGATTTCTACCAAATTTTCTGCGGATCATCATTGGACTAATGTCATCTAACGTTGCATAAAGCGTGTTGATACCTCATTGCGTTATGAAGCTGTTGACCAACAAACTTTTCAATGGTCGGAGCTTAGCAGGAAATTGGCCATAATTCATTGACCATTAGTCAAATCATCATAAATCTTGGTAGATATCTCCAATACGTGTTTGGGAATAGGCGTACCAAAGCATTGTCCGCTTGACCCATAGGGGGCACCAAAACTGTCAAAAACTTATATCGCAAGATCCGGTGGACAGAATTTTATCAAATTTGGTGTACGTACTCTGGGGGCAAGTATTAACCAAGATCTGAAGTGTGATATTGATCGGTGCATGTGGGCGTGGCCTATTCAGCATTTTATGCTAAATTATGCCTTTGCTCAATTTGCTGTGAGCTGGAACGAGCTACAGACATGAAACTTGGTACCATAACTGTACATGATGTCATAATGCTTCACATAAAATATGAAAACAATTGGCCACATGGTGGCGCTATAAAATTTTTCAAGGCCAGCCCCCTCACACCATAAGTTCCATCAATTAGAAATTTGACAGACATGTGCTGCTGATTGTGTTCTACAAAAAAATCTCTTGGACCACGAAAGTCCACTGACTAGATTTTCCGCCATGTTGAATTCTTTGAAAAACACATTTTTGACATCTCCTCCTAAACCGTAGCTTTGATTGCTGGCATATTTTCTGCGAATCATTATTGGACCAGGCTCATCAAAGGTTGCATAAAGCTTGTTGATATGTCATTGTGTTGTGAAGATATTGACCAATTCATTTTTAAGGGGCGGGCTCAGCACATCAATAGACCTAACTTCACAAGCCTTTGGCCCATCGTCTCCAAACTTGCAGCATATGTTCACAAGAGTAGCTGAAACATCCGCTGAAAGATTCATTCAAATCGACCACTAGGGGTGTGCTTTGAGCGATAAAGGCTATAACCCGCGAAATGCCGCTTGCGGCTTTAATTATTATTTGTCGTCTGCCGAATAAGCGCAATTTGCCGTGAGCTGGAATGAGATAGAAACATGAAACTTGGCATAATAACTGGAAATGATGTGCAGCTGCTTCTCAAGAACTATGACCCCAATCGACCACATGGTGGCGCTGTAATTAACGCCCAAACATGCGATTTTGGAAAGGCCACACCCCTCACACCGTAAGTCTGATTGACTTGAAACTCGACACACATGTGCAGCTCCGTGTGATCTACAATAAAGCCTTGGGACCACTAAAGTCCGCCTAACTACATTTTCCGCCATATTGGATTTTTTGAAAAACACATTTTTGACATCTCCTCCTAAACCGTAGGTCCGATTGCAACCAAATTTTCTCTGGATCATTATTGGACTAATGTCATCTAAAGTTGCATAAAGCGTGTTGATACCTCATTGCGTTATGAATCTGTTGACCAATGAACTTTAAGAGGGCAGGGCTCAGCACATCAGTAGACCTAACTTCTCAAGCCTTTGGCCCATCATCTCCAAGCTTGCAGCATATGTTCACAAGAGTAGCTGAAACATCCGCTGGAAGTTTCATTTAAATCGGCCACTAGGGGGCGCTTTGAGCGTGCGAAAGCTTGAACCCGTGAAATGCCGCTTGCGGCTTTAATCAATAATGTTTATCTGTCCTGAAGTCTTTGGTATCCAGTTCAAGTTTTAAAGACATTGATTGATTGATTGATTGATTGATTGATTGATTGATTGATTGATTGATTGATTGGGTCAGCAGAAGCTCCGTCCGTAACGATTGGGCTTGGGAAGCGGCGGGTAGCCGGTTCAGGTCCCGGGTGGACCAGGTATGGAGTGTGGACTGGTAGCTGGAGAGGTGCCGGTTCCCCTCCTGAGCTCTGCTGAAGTGCCCTTGAGCTCATTCTGATATCTGTGTGTAACGTAATCCATCGCTAGCAGTGACCGACGCTCGTTCATTTACGGCCAAATCTGTGCCTGTCGGTCGATTTCTAAAACATTTTGGGGACATGTTTCGAAAGCTTAACTACAAATATCCAGAAAGTTTGGACAAACTGTCGTTGATTTATGGACAAATTTGCGCCAGGCCCCTGCACATGTTTGGAACTCATGGCGTCCCCTATATATATTTATACATAAATATAAATATAGCCCGTGAGTTTTGTAATGATTGGACAAACTATTTCTGATGTATAGTCGGCTCGGTGTTATGCCACGCCCATTATTTTGCATTTGTAGCGCCCCCTAGTGGTTGATTTGAATGAAACTTTCAAGGTATATTTCAGGTGCTCTTGTGGAAATATCTACTACATATATAGCATGTATACATATAATATATATAAACTCGGAAAAAAAAACTTTCGAAATCTGTGTTTGGTGGATTATTTCTCTGTTGTATCAATGCTAATGGTCATTGTATTCTACATGGTTGAAAGCCTGTTTATTGACCTTCACAATGATGTCACACTTGTAAGGATCATGCATTTGTGGGATGAGCAGCACAGCTGATTATGTGTGGAGCCCTGGTGCCGATGGTAAACAGAGTATTCTCCTGTTGGTGTTGACTCTTGTTGTGAGTTGTTTGGTGGATGATTGAACTCTCTATCAGTAACAAGGAACAATACAGATATAATATATACTATATATAATACAGATATAATATATCTATATATAATACAGATATAATATATACTATATATAATACAGATATAATATATACTATATATAATACAGATATAATATATCTATATATAATACAGATATAATATATACTATATATAATAAAGATCTGCTTAGAGTAAACTACACTTACTAGGATGATCAGTCAAACTCATGAATGATGACGTAAATATGACGAGATAGATTAGACTTCTAGATGAGACAAGATGAACTGAAGAGGAAACACACACCACTTCCTGTGTCAGTTTCACAATAAAGCCTTCTATTTTGAAATATTTCCCTGCAGGTATTTTGGCGTGTGGCTGATCTTCTTCATGCTCGGTTTGGGGACGCTGCTACCCTGGAACTTCTTCATGACTGCTACCATGGTATGACATCACTTCCTGTCTGTTCTCCATACTACCAAACTACTGTAATACATAGCATGTCCTCCTACATCCGGTTCTGCAGTATGAAACGAGCATTCTGTTCTGACTATTCTCACCCACAATCCTCTGCTCGGTGTATGTCTGAGCAAGAGGGTCAAAGTTCAAAGTTCAAGGCCAAACGTTGTGATGAAGCAGTACGTCCCAACGGTATACATACTGCATGCTACAGTGCTAACAGTACTGTGTAAGGGCAGCTGCAGTATGTAGCACGTCTTCTGCTCTGAACCAGCTTTTATTTTGAAGGATGGAGAATTTAACATTGTTCACATATCAAATAAAAACAATAAAAACCGAAGTGAAAAAAAATGCTGCTGTAAATATTACATTATATTATACTATATTATGTTATATTATATTATACTATATTATATTATTACTTTACATTATTTTATATTATCCATCCATCATCTGTAACCGCTGATCCTATTCAGGGTGGCGGTGGGGACGGAGCCGATCCCAGCAGACATTGGGTGAAGGCGAGGGGGTAAACCTGGACAGGTGAAGGCGGGGGGTAGACCCTGGACAGGTGAAGGCGGGGTACAACCTTGACAGGTGAAGGCGGGGGGGTAGACCCTGGACAGGTGAAGGTGGGGTACATCCTTGACAGGTGAAGGCGGGGGGTAGACCCTGGACAGGTGAAGGCGGGGGGTAGACCCTGGACAGGTGAAGGTGGGGGGGTAGACCCTGGACAGGTGAAGGTGGGGTACATCCTTGACAGGTGAAGGCGGGGGTAGACCCTAGACAGGTGAAGGCGGGGGGTAGACCCTGGACAGGTGAAGGCGGGGGGTAGACCCTGGACAGGTGAAGGCGGGGGGGTAGACCCTGGACAGGTGAAGGCGGGGTAGACCCTGGACAGGTGAAGGCGGGGGGGATAGAACCTGGACAGGTGAAGGCGGGCTACAACCTTAACAGGTGAAGGCGGGGGGGTAGACCCTGGACAGGTGAAGGTGGGGCACAACCTTAACAGGTGAAGGCGGGGGGGTAGACCCTGGACAGGTGAAGGCGGGCTACAACCTTAACAGGTGAAGGCGGGGGGGTAGACCCTGGACAGGTGAAGGCGGAGGGTAGACCCTGGACAGGTCCCCAGACTATCACAGGGCTGACACATAGAGACAGACAACCATTCACACTCACATTCACACCTACTGGACATTTAGAGTCAACAATGAACCTGCATGTCTTTTGACTGTGGGAGGAAACCTGAGATCCCGGAGTAAACCCACCCTAACCTGCATGTCTTTGGACTGTGGGAGGAAACCTGAGAACCCGGAGTAAACCCACCCTAACCTGCATGTCTTTAGACTGTGGGAGGTAACCGGAGAACCCGGAGTAAACCCACACTAACCTACATGTTTTTGGACTGTGGGAGGAAACCTGAGAACCCGGAGTAAACCCACGCTAACCTGCATGTCTTTGGACTGTGGGAGGAAGCCTAAGAACCCGGAGTAAACCCACACTAACCTGCATGTCTTTGGACTGTGAGAGGAAACCTGAGAACCCGGAGTAAACCCACGCTGACCTGCATGTCTTTGGACTGTGGGAGGAAACCGGAGAATCCGGAGTAAACCCACGCCGACATGCATGTCTTTGAACTGTGGGAGGAAACCTGAGAACCCGGAGTAAACTCACGCCGGGTAAAGGTTAGGGTTAGGGTTAGGGTTGGGGTAAGGGTTAGGGTTAGAGTTAGGGTTAGGGTTATGGGTAAGGGTTAGGGGTAAGGGTAAGGGTTAGGGTTAGAGTTAGGGTTAGGGGTAAGGGTAAGGGTAAGGGGTAGGGGTAGGGGTAGGGGTAGGGGTAAGGGTAAGGGTAAGGGGTAATGGTAAGGGTAAGGGTTAGGGGTAAGGGGTAGGGGTAGGGGTAAAGGTAAGGGTAAGGGTAAGGGGTAGGGATGGGGGTAAGGGTTAGGGTTAGAGTTAGGGTTAGGGGTAAGGGTTAGAGTTAGGGTTAGGGGTAATGGTAAGGGTAAGGGTAAGGGTTAGGGTTAGGGTTAGGGTTAGGGTTAGTGTAGTTGAAACTATATATTTGTGTTTTTAAAGTAGGAACCGATCGGCTTTGAGCTGAGAGACACAGACAGGAAGTCAGACAGTTCATGTTGTTGGTTTGAATAACACAATAGTTCTGTCTGTGTCTCCAGTACTTCACCAGCCGTCTGAAGGACTCCTCATTGGTCGATTCTTCATCCAATCAGACGGAGGCATCGGGTGAGAATCGCAGCCTTCTGGAGGCCAAATTCAACAACGTGATGACGCTGTGCGCCATGCTGCCGCTGCTCCTCTGCACCTGCCTCAACTCCTTCCTGCACTCACTGTGAGTACTACAACATCAAAGCACCAACCGAGAAGAGTCCTAGAACACACTGTACTAGAGGGGGTCTCAGCCTGTGTTCGTGGACCCTTCAGGAGATGCCATAGAGGTGTTCAGGGTCCAGAGAGTTGTAGAGAGTCTTTTCTAACTGAGCAGCTTCATGTTGTGAAGGAAGATCCAGAAGTTCTTCAGGACTTTGTAGAGATCCTTGAGGAGGTTGGGGACTTTAGTTCAGGGTGTCTAAGTCACTTTACTTCTTTTCATAACCTCCTGAGCTCTCAGGTGATCCTTGAGCTTCTTCTCTCTGTGTCAGTATCCCTCAGCGACTGCGTGTGATGGGCAGTCTGCTCATCATCATGTTCGTCTTCATTGCCACCGTCGTCCTCGTCAAAGTCCCTCTGGAGCCGCTGCCCTTTTTCTCCATTACCATGGTGAAGATCGTCATCATCAACTGTGAGTCTGTTTGTTTCATGTTTAAAGGAGGACGTCTGTGTTCTTCAACCTGTTGTCATGTTATTGTCTGTTTCATGTTTAAAGGAGAACGTCTGTGTTCTTCAACCTGTTGTCATGTTACTGTCTGTTTCATGTTTAAAGGAGAACGTCTGTGTTCTTCAACCTGTTGTCATGTTACTGTCTGTTTCATGTTTAAAGGAGAACGTCTGTGTTCTTCAACCTGTTCTCATGTTATTGTCTGCTTGTTTCATGTTTAAAGGAGAACGTCTGTGTTCTTCAACCTGTTCTCATGTTATTGTCTGTTTGTTTCATGTTTAAAGGAGAACGTCTGTGTTCTTCAACCTGTTCTCATGTTATTGTCTGCTTGTTTCATGTTTAAAGGAGAACGTCTGTGTTCTTCAACCTGTTCTCATGTTATTGTCTGTTTGTTTCATGTTTAAAGGAGAACGTCTGTGTTCTTCAACCTGTTCTCATGTTATTGTCTGTTTGTTTGACGTTTAAAGGAGAACGTCTGTGTTATTCAACCTG
>CAKALS010000027.1:525013-550013 GCA_916701275.1 Sebastes miniatus
TGTTGCGACACTACGTTGCTGCGCTACGTTGCTGCGCTACGTTGCGACACTACGTTGCTGCGCTACGTTGTGACACTACGTTGCTGCCCTATGTTGTGACACTACGTTGCTGCGCTACATTGCTGCGCTACATTGCTGCGCTACGTTGCGACACTACGTTGCTGTGCTACGTTGTGACAACGATACGTTGTGACAACGATACGTTGTGACACTACGTTGCTGCGCTATGTTGCGGCAACGCTACGTTGTGACACTATGTTGCTGCGCTATGTTGCGAC
Source organism: Sebastes miniatus (assembly GCA_916701275.1). Lineage (NCBI taxonomy): Eukaryota > Metazoa > Chordata > Actinopteri > Perciformes > Sebastidae > Sebastes > Sebastes miniatus. Next base: position 525,292 of record CAKALS010000027.1, read on the forward strand.
AACGCTACGTTGCGACGTGACGTTATTAGGGCTGTCAAAGTTAACGCCATAATAACGCAGTTTTAAAGCTAGAGTGAAGATCCTGGTATCATAGTAAACTAGAGAACCTGATGAATCCATCGGTACCAACCAGGTCAGACTAGCTGGTCATGAAGGAGGTTAAATAACGCTCCAACCTGTCATGTCCATTTTCAAAGGGGTCCCTTGACCTCTGACCTCCAGATCAGTGAATGTAAATGGGTTCTATGGGTACCCACGAGTCTCCCCTTTACAGACATGCCCACTTTATGATAATCACATGCAGTTTGGGGCAAGTCATAGTCAAGTCAGCACACTGACACACTGACAGCTGTTGTTGCCTGTTGGGCTGCAGTTTGTTCTGATTGGAGCATATTGTTTTATCTGTTATGCTGAATGCTAACAGCATATTTGTCCACTCCCGTGTTGATAAGAGTCATAAAAACTTCCCTTTAAGGTTCATTTAGAACAGATAAAACATGTGTGATTAAATTGTGATTAATCATGATTAAATATTTTAATGTAGTTTCCTGGTTGAACCATGTGAAGCTTTTTGTTTTCTACTATTATAATAACAGTTAACTGTGAAGCTGCAGCCTGTTGGGGTACGGGGGGGTGTGGCTCAGAATGAGTCAGGGGTCTGGACCTTGGACCTTGGACCTGGATCGGGGCTCCTGGCTGCTGGCTGCTGGCAGGACTTCCAGATGTTTATAGACGTGTTGTTTATCTGTTTCCAGGAGTCCAAAGACTGAACATGCTCCGAGCCAATCACAGCGCAGACAGACTGGCAGGGGGCGGGGCCTGTGCCAGCTGTGTGCCAGCAGCTGGCAGGAGGTCAGGAAACAGTGAGAGCTGCTGCTGAAGAAGAGGAGGAGGAGGAGGAGGAGGAGGAGGAGGGTGATGAAGGCTCTGTCTCTCTCTACTTCTGTTTCTGTTTCTCTAAGTTTCATTTCTCTGAAGTTCTGCTGCAATAGATCCACATAGTTCAGGCAGTTCATCCAGGTTCACCGACGCCGAGCGGGAAACAGAAACAGAAAGCCTCAGTGTTCACACACACACACGCACGCACGCACGCACGCACGCACACACACACACACACACACACACACGGTAACATGGAAAGTGTGGTGTATGTGTGAAGTGTGTGTTCCTGTTGATCACGGCGTCCTCTGTGGGCTCGATAACAGCGACATGGAGGGGAGGAGGAGGAAGAGGAGGGTGAGGTTCAGGGTGGGGAGGCAGCAGCGGGAGGTGGGGGTGGAAGTGGGGGTGTGGGTGAGGCAGGAGGCGTGGCCGAGGTTTGGCGTCACCCTGGGAGGAGAGAGGAGCCCCTCCCTGTGTTCCTGCTCAGCCTGAAGGGAAAGTCCAGCTCACTTGGACCTGAGAGAGACTCAGTGAGAGCAGCTCCACAGCTCGTCTTCATCATCCATCACCTCCATCACCTCCATCTCCATCCTCCTGTCCCTCCATGGCGGCCTCCTCCAAGTCCTCTCAGACGGCGAAGAACGTGGTGCTGGCCCTGCTGGCGCTGTGGTCCGTCATCTCGCTGATCGTCATCGTGGTGTGGGCGACGTCTCCGGACCTGAAGAGCTCGGCTCAGTGCCGCTCCGAGCTGCAGGACATCACGGAGAAGCTGGAGGGCGCCAAGGTGGTGCACAACAAGAACAAGGTGGCGTTGGAGGAGCTGGTGGAGGCGGCGAGGGAGGAGACGGCCCGCCAGAGGGCTGAGATCCTGCTGCTGCTGGGACGCCTCAACGCCACCAACGCCACGCTGGAGGAGTGCCGGCTGGAAAACGTGAGTTCAACGTGTTTCACATTCTTCTGGAGACTCGTCCAGCTGGTTCCTTAGAACCCGTCAGGAGACTAAATATAACTCTGAAGGACACACTATCGTCTTTATGTCCTCAGTGGACGCGTCTCCGAGGTGAAATCTGAAGGTTAAAGATGAGTGATGTTTGCATTCCTTCCTGTTTGGGTTTCCTTCGTGTTTCCTCTGAGAGGATAAACTCAGCTGAGGTTCAGACATGAAGGAGAAGATCTATCTGATGACTTGATGTTGTGAACATTAGAAGATGTTCCAGATGTTCCACTTTTAGAAACACTGTTAGTTTTAATTACAGTTTGTAATCATTAATGTTGACAACACAGATCATCACCACACAATCCCACTGAGGTCAGCTGACTGTCACCCAGTGCATGCTGGGATGTCAAATCTCATAGTCACATTTAAAAAACCATCTAAACTTTCTGCATCGTATTCTGTCCGTTCTTCCGTCCGTCTGTCCGTCCGTCCTTCCGTTCGTCCTGCCGTCCGTTCTTCCGTCCGTTCGCGTGTCACACTTTCGTGTCCGGAGCAGAACTCTGAAACTATTTAACGTAGGAACTTCAGATTTGGTGTGATGCTTGATGGTGAGGTCTAGTTGTGTTTGGTGTGATGCTTGACGGTGAGGTCTAGTTGTGTTTGGTGTGATGGTTGACGGTGAGGTCTAGTTGTGTTTGGTGTGATGGTTGACGGTGAGGTCTAGTTGTGTTTGGTGTGATGGTTGACGGTGAGGTCTAGTTGTGTTTGGTGTGATGGTTGACGGTGAGGTCTAGTTGTGTTTGGTGTGATGCTTGACGGTGAGGTCTAGTTGTGTTTGGTGTGATGCTTGATGGTGAGGTCTAGTTGTGTTTGGTGTGATGCTTGATGGTGAGGTCTAGTTGTGTTTGGTGTGATGCTTGATGGTGAGGTCTAGTTGTGTTTGGTGTGATGGTTGACGGTGAGGTCTAGTTGTGTTTGGTGTGATGCTTGATGGTGAGGTCTAGTTGTGTTTGGTGTGATGGTTGACGGTGAGGTCTAGTTGTGTTTGGTGTGATGGTTGACGGTGAGATCTAGTTGTGTTTGGTGTGATGCTTGACGGTGAGGTCTAGTTGTGTTTGGTGTGATGCTTGACGGTGAGGTCTAGTTGTGTTTGGTGTGATGGTTGACGGTGAGGTCTAGTTGTGTTTGGTGTGATGGTTGACGGTGAGGTCTAGTTGTGTTTGGTGTGATGGTTGACGGTGAGGTCTAGTTGTGTTTGGTGTGATGGTTGACGGTGAGGTCTAGTTGTGTTTGGTGTGATGCTTGACGGTGAGGTCTAGTTGTGTTTGGTGTGATGGTTGACGGTGAGGTCTAGTTGTGTTTGGTGTGATGGTTGACGGTGAGGTCTAGTTGTGTTTGGTGTGATGCTTGACGGTGAGGTCTAGTTGTGTTTGGTGTGATGCTTGACGGTGAGGTCTAGTTGTGTTTGGTGTGATGCTTGATGGTGAGGTCTAGTTGTGTTTGGTGTGATGGTTGACGGTGAGGTCTAGTTGTGTTTGGTGTGATGCTTGATGGTGAGGTCTAGTTGTGTTTGGTGTGATGGTTGACGGTGAGGTCTAGTTGTGTTTGGTGTGATGGTTGACGGTGAGATCTAGTTGTGTTTGGTGTGATGCTTGACGGTGAGGTCTAGTTGTGTTTGGTGTGATGCTTGACGGTGAGGTCTAGTTGTGTTTGGTGTGATGGTTGACGGTGAGGTCTAGTTGTGTTTGGTGTGATGGTTGACGGTGAGGTCTAGTTGTGTTTGGTGTGATGGTTGACGGTGAGGTCTAGTTGTGTTGGTGTGATGGTTGACGGTGAGGTCTAGTTGTGTTTGGTGTGATGGCTTGACGGTGAGGTCTAGTTGTGTTTGGTGTGATGGTTGACGGTGAGGTCTAGTTGTGTTTGGTGTGATGGTTGACGGTGAGGTCTAGTTGTGTTTGGTGTGATGGTTGACGGTGAGGTCTAGTTGTGTTTGGTGTGATGCTTGACGGTGAGGTCTAGTTGTGTTTGGTGTGATGGTTGACGGTGAGGTCTAGTTGTGTTTGGTGTGATGGTTGACGGTGAGGTCTAGTTGTGTTTGGTGTGATGGTTGACGGTGAGGTCTAGTTGTGTTTGGTGTGATGGTTGACGGTGAGGTCTAGTTGTGTTTGGTGTGATGGTTGACGGTGAGGTCTAGTTGTGTTTGGTGTGATGGTTGACGGTGAGGTCTAGTTGTGTTTGGTGTGATGGTTGACGGTGAGGTCTAGTTGTGTTTGGTGTGATGCTTGACGGTGAGGTCTAGTTGTGTTTGGTGTGATGGTTGACGGTGAGGTCTAGTTGTGTTTGGTGTGATGCTTGACGGTGAGGTCTAGTTGTGTTTGGTGTGATGGTTGACGGTGAGGTCTAGTTGTGTTTGGTGTGATGGTTGACGGTGAGGTCTAGTTGTGTTTGGTGTGATGGTTGACGGTGAGGTCTAGTTGTGTTTGGTGTGATGGTTGACGGTGAGGTCTAGTTGTGTTTGGTGTGATGGTTGACGGTGAGGTCTAGTTGTGTTTGGTGTGATGCTTGACGGTGAGGTCTAGTTGTGTTTGGTGTGATGCTTGACGGTGAGGTCTAGTTGTGTTTGGTGTGATGCTTGACGGTGAGGTCTAGTTGTGTTTGGTGTGATGCTTGACGGTGAGGTCTAGTTGTGTTTGGTGTGATGGTTGACGGTGAGGTCTAGTTGTGTTTGGTGTGATGCTTGACGGTGAGGTCTAGTTGTGTTTGGTGTGATGGTTGACGGTGAGGTCTAGTTGTGTTTGGTGTGATGGTTGACGGTGAGGTCTAGTTGTGTTTGGTGTGATGGTTGACGGTGAGGTCTAGTTGTGTTTGGTGTGATGGTTGACGGTGAGGTCTAGTTGTGTTTGGTGTGATGGTTGACGGTGAGGTCTAGTTGTGTTTGGTGTGATGGTTGACGGTGAGGTCTAGTTGTGTTTGGTGTGATGGTTGACGGTGAGGTCTAGTTGTGTTTGGTGTGATGGTTGACGGTGAGGTCTAGTTGTGTTTGGTGTGATGGTTGACGGTGAGGTCTAGTTGTGTTTGGTGTGATGGTTGACGGTGAGGTCTAGTTGTGTTTGGTGTGATGCTTGACGGTGAGGTCTAGTTGTGTTTGGTGTGATGCTTGACGGTGAGGTCTAGTTGTGTTTGGTGTGATGGTTGACGGTGAGGTCTAGTTGTGTTTGGTGTGATGCTTGACGGTGAGGTCTAGTTGTGTTTGGTGTGATGGTTGACGGTGAGGTCTAGTTGTGTTTGGTGTGATGGTTGACGGTGAGGTCTAGTTGTGTTTGGTGTGATGGTTGACGGTGAGGTCTAGTTGTGTTTGGTGTGATGGTTGACGGTGAGGTCTAGTTGTGTTTGGTGTGATGGTTGACGGTGAGGTCTAGTTGTGTTTGGTGTGATGGTTGACGGTGAGGTCTAGTTGTGTTTGGTGTGATGGTTGACGGTGAGGTCTAGTTGTGTTTGGTGTGATGCTTGACGGTGAGGTCTAGTTGTGTTTGGTGTGATGCTTGACGGTGAGGTCTAGTTGTGTTTGGTGTGATGCTTGACGGTGAGGTCTAGTTGTGTTTGGTGTGATGCTTGACGGTGAGGTCTAGTTGTGTTTGGTGTGATGGTTGACGGTGAGGTCTAATTGTGTTTGGTGTGATGGTTGACGGTGAGGTCTAGTTGTGTTTGGTGTGATGGTTGACGGTGAGGTCTAGTTGTGTTTGGTGTGATGGTTGACGGTGAGGTCTAGTTGTGTTTGGTGTGATGGTTGACGGTGAGGTCTAGTTGTGTTTGGTGTGATGGTTGACGGTGAGGTCTAGTTGTGTTTGGTGTGATGGTTGACGGTGAGGTCTAGTTGTGTTTGGTGTGATGGTTGACGGTGAGGTCTAGTTGTGTTTGGTGTGATGGTTGACGGTGAGGTCTAGTTGTGTTTGGTGTGATGGTTGACGGTGAGGTCTAGTTGTGTTTGGTGTGATGGTTGACGGTGAGGTCTAGTTGTGTTTGGTGTGATGCTTGACGGTGAGGTCTAGTTGTGTTTGGTGTGATGGTTGACGGTGAGGTCTAGTTGTGTTTGGTGTGATGGTTGACGGTGAGGTCTAGTTGTGTTTGGTGTGATGGTTGACGGTGAGGTCTAGTTGTGTTTGGTGTGATGGCTGACGGTGAGGTCTAGTTGTGTCTTTTGGTCTAGTTGTGTCTTTTGGGGGTTAGAAGTCAGGGTGTCCAACATATTTTACATTTTGACCAAAAAATACAGTGATTTTTTTTTCAACTTCAACTAAGATCCGTTAGTTCCTAAAGGGCAAAACCTTTGGCCCTCCTCTAGTGGGGTCAAGCAGTGAGCTTGATCAGTACAATTCAAACTACTTTGGCCATTCATGTGTATGGGGGGGGTTTGTCATTACGGATATCTACAATTCAGTTGCAGATATCTTGTATTGTATTGTAGATATCTACATCGTCCTTTTTAGATATCTAAAATGTTGACTAGTCAGAATGAGGTTTTTGATATCTCTAACTGGAGTTAAGTATCGTCTAAATGTAATTACAGATGTCTAGAATTAGAGTTGTGACGAGGTGAAATGACGTTGTAGATATGTGTAATGATGTCAGAAGGGGGGGGTGAAGCTATTCAAACATACGATGGCGCTGTACTGCATCTCTGATGTTAATTCTGGATAGTGAAGCTCAGCTGTTAAATGTTAAACACCACATAATGTTTGGTATTTTCATAGATTCTCGTTAACGGAGGCGATTAACTGTTTCTGGGTTGAAGATCTGCAGAAAGCCTTCTTTGTTCTAAAGCTGTTCTGTGTCTCAGTCACATGAACTAAACTCAAACCGATCCCCTTCCAGATCCCACAACTACACTTTGATTTGATCTATTTGCAACCTGAGTGTTCAGACGTCTGAGTGAATGTTGCTGCTGAAGCTGAATGTAAACTGGACTTTATTAAATTTACACCAAAAGAACAGACAATGTTCTGAGAGCTGGTTGATCCTGGTGACTCATCTCTTCATGTTGTTGTAGAGAGACAGCTGTGAGCAGATGTTGTGTGAGACTAGATGACTTGTTTTTACAATGAACTGCTGCCAGTCATCAGAAACTCAGCAACTCAGCAACTCAGCCCCAAACTGATACTGAAAATAGACTCTTTCTCTAGTTCAACTGACAAAACTGAAAGCAGAGCAACCGGCGCGGCCCCACCCTCCTCCCTCCTCCCTCCTCCCTCCTCCCTCCACCCTCCTCCCTCCTCCCTCCACCATCCACCCTCCTCCCTCCACCCTCCACCCTCCTCCCTCCTCCCTCCACCATCCACCCTCCTCCCTCCACCCTCCACCATCCACCCTCCTCCCTCCACCCTCCACCCTCCTCCCTCCACCCTCCACCCTCCTCCCTCCACCCTCCACCCTCCTCCCTCCACCCTCAGATCGACTCTGATCGATACGTTACTACAGAGAGACTGAACAGGACGGTTTAATAATCCAGATTATCTGAACACATCCAGAGTGGAAACAGATCAGTGTGTTTGTGTTACGTGAGTTTCTCTCTGAGTTATTGTGTGAAAATGAACAGAGAGTGCTTCTTCTCTCCTCCTCCTCCTCCTCCTCCTCCTCCTCTTTACTCCAGTGTTTCCATTTTGGGAGAGTTTATATTTTCCCTCCAGTAAAGACGTTGGCTGGTTTCCCCTCCTAGCAGGCCCCGTGTTTAAACTGTGAAGAGTTAAACTGCTTCCAACATTTACAGCTTCATTTTCTCAGAGTTGTTGGTTGGAAAAAGTGAGTGTTTGCCTTCCTCCTCCTCCTCCTCCTCCTCTGGCGGTTGGTCCTGACTCATTCCTCCTCTCCTTACTTCACCTCTGGTCCACTCCTCCCTCTCTCCTCCCTCTCTTTTCCTCAGTCTGACTTCTCCCCTGCTGACTTGTTATTGGACTCATCCTGTGTTCTCAGTGTTTGCTGGAGGGAAACTCTCACATCATCACTGAGGACCGGAGACGCTCCCGAATACTCTCTTTATTTATAGAAACAGAAAGCAAACACATGAAGCATGTTCCTGCTAATAGAGACGTTAGCCAGCGGGTACTACGATACCCACAATGCAACACTGCCAACACTGCGTTATGACCATGCATGTATCTATACATGAACCTGAGTAGTGAACAGAGTACCTGAGCAGGTAGTGATCAGAGTACCTGAGCAGGTAGTGATCAGAGTACCTGAGCAGGTAGTGATCAGAGTACCTGAGCAGGTAGTGATCAGAGTACCTGAGCAGGTAGTACACAGAGTACCTGAGCAGGTAGTGATCAGAGTACCTGAGCAGGTAGTGATCAGAGTACCTGAGCAGGTAGTATACAGAGTACCTGAGCAGGTAGTGAACAGAGTACCTGAGCAGGTAGTGATCAGAGTACCTGAGCGGGTAGTGAACAGAGTACCTGAGCAGGTAGTATACAGAGTACCTGAGCAGGTAGTGATCAGAGTACCTGAGCAGGTAGTGATCAGAGTACCTGAGCAGGTAGTGAACAGAGTACCTGAGCAGGTAGTGATCAGAGTATCTGAGCAGGTAGTGAACAGAGTACCTGAGCAGGTAGTGAACAGAGTACCTGAGCAGGTAGTGAACAGAGTACCTGAGCAGGTAGTGAACAGAGTACTTCTTTGAGCCTCCCGATCAGCTTCAGTGTTCTCTCTCTCTCTGAACATCTGGACAGCTGCTGCATTCCTACAAAGTAAAAGCCTCATACCTGTGTAACCGTTTCCACCTGCTGCTTCAACTCGTCACTGATTGATTCCACCTGAACGCCAGCTGCTGATCAGCTGACCTTAGACACGACGCAGCGCTGAGCAGCTCGCTGTAACCCGCTGCATGCTGGGTAATATTCTGCGTTGAACAGAGCTTCTGTTCAGCTCCCAGCTGTGAAACCTGAGAACCCCGTGTGGTATTTGCAGGTGTCCTGTGATATTTAGAGGAGAGAGGAAGATTCACTGCTTCAGTCTGATGTGTTTCTTCAGGCTCATCAGCTGCTATTGATCTGCTATCAGTCTGCTATTGATCTGCTATCAGTCTGCTATTGATCTGCTATCAGTCTGCTATTGATCTGCTATCAGTCTGTTCTGCTGTTTACTTTAGAAAATACTTCTGGTGAATATAATCCATCAATCTGATTTCCATAGATGTATTTTCTATATACAGTTCCCTTTGTTAACACCTTATTTTGAAAAGCGGACGTAGTCCCCCGTGTCTACTTCCTCTAACTTCTCCAAGGTGGTCTCTAGCTCTCCCGTCAGCTCCGTTCTCTTTATCCATCCATGGTCAGCTCCATCGGGGCCGTTTCAATGCAGAGAACAGTAATGTCAGTATCTGGGTGCTCTACAGTCGTAGCGTCGGCCCATTTGACCACGGAGACGAGAGCGACGGCCGGCTCCACCGCCACGTTACCGCCATACCATAATGTTACCGCCATATGATAACGTTCCCTGCTAACTTTTTCGCACTTTTTTTCCGCCTATTTTTGGCCTTTTTCAGCCTTTTTTCGGATATATTTCAGATATTATTCCTACTTTTATTCAGACATATATCAGCCTATTGTTTGAACATATTTCAGACTTTTTTAGGGGTTTTCTGGACATTTCTTTGGGCCATATTTCGGACATACTTTGCCATTTTTTCAGATATATTTCAGACGTTTTTTAGACTTTGATTGAGACATATATCAGCCTTTTTTTGGACTTATTTCAGAGTTTTGTTTGAACATATTTCTGCTTTTTTAGGCCTTTTTTCTGACATATTACGGCCTTTTTTTGGACATTTTTTGGGCCATATTTCAGACATTTTTCAGCCTTATTTTCAGACACATTTTGGCCATTTTTTTAGAAGGTAGCACGCAGCTTCAGCCGTGATGTCTAGCTCTGCTTTTCCTGTCAATGTGTGAAACCCAAAGTGTTTCCATCCTTCAAGGAGCTCTTTGACCTCCTCAAGGACCCCTGGAACCTCCTCAAGGACCCCTGGAATCTCCTCAAGGACCCCTGGAACCTCCTCAAGGACCCCTGGAACCTCCTCAAGGACCCCTGGAACCTGAATGTCACAATATGGACGATGTATTTAAAGAATACATCTCCAGCCTTCTCCTCTAAACGCTCCCTGTAGCTCAGTACATGAGTATATTGGTATTACTGTGTGAGTACTCTGTATGAGTACTCAGTGTGAGTACTCTGTGTGGGTACTCTGTGTGAGTACTCTATGTGAGTACTCAGTGTGAGTACTCTGTGTGGGTACTCTGTGTGAGTACTCTGTGTGGGTACTCTGTGTGAGTACTCTATGTGAGTACTCTATGTGAGTACTCAGTGTGAGTACTCTATGTGGGTACTCTGTGTGAGTACTCTATGTGAGTACTCAGTGTGAGTACTCTGTGTGGGTACTCTGTGTGAGTACTCTAAGTGAGTACTCAGTGTGAGTACTCTATGTGGGTACTCTGTGTGAGTACTCTATGTGAGTACTCAGTGTGAGTACTCTGTGTGGGTACTCTGTGTGAGTACTCTGTGTGGGTACTCTGTGTGAGTACTCTGTGTGGGTACTCTATGTGAGTACTCAGTGTGGGTACTCTGTGTGGGTACTCTGTGTGAGTACTCAGTGTGAGTACTCTGTGTGGGTACTCTGTGTGAGTACTCTGTGTGGGTACTCTGTGTGAGTACTCTGTGTGAGTACTCAGTGTGAGTACTCACACAGAGTACTCAGTGTGAGTACTCTGTGTGCGTACTCTGTGTGAGTACTCTGTGTGAGTACTCTGTGTGAGTACTCAGTGTGAGTACTCAGTGTGAGTACTCAGTGTGAGTACTCAGTGTGAGTACTCTGTGTGAGTACTCTGTGTGAGTACTCAGTGTGAGTACTCTGTGTGAGTACTCTGTGTGAATACTCAGTGTGAGTACTCTGTGTGAGTACTCTATGTGAGTACTCAGTGTGGGTACTCTGTGTGAGTACTCTATGTGAGTACTCAGTGTGGGTACTCTGTGTGAGTACTCTATGTGAGTACTCAGTGTGGGTACTCTGAGTGAGTACTCTGTGTGTTGTTGTGGTATTGGGAGCCTCTCAGGGTGAAGCCGTTTGTTTGGACGGGTCCTTTAAGTGCAGGAGTCTGTTTAAAGAGCTGATCTAACTCTAACGGCTGCGTTCGGTGAAAGGAATGTTTCTAAAAGTCGACGGATGGAGTCCTGCTTTCAATCACCACCTGAGCTCTGACAGCAGACAGCAGCCTGGCTCGGCCCGGTCTGGTCTGGTCTGGTCTGGTACAGCACGGCCCAGCTGAGGGTCTCCTGTCACTCGTAGTGGGAACGCAGCATCACATGTCGTAACGTCCTTGAACGCACCAAAGGAACCGTCTCTTCTCTTAACTGCAGTACTGCATGGAATAATTACAGCTGTCAATCTATTCAAATAGTTAATCTTGATTAATCGCACATGTTTTATCTGTTCTAAATGAACCTTAAAGAAGATCAGTCCAGTATTTAATCCTCTTATCAACATGGGAGTGGACTAATCTGCTGCTTTATGTAAATGTATGTATATATTTATTATTGTAAATCAATGAACAACACCAAACAATAACAGATATTGATCCAGAAACCCTCACAGGTACTGCATTTAGCATAAAACAATATGCTCCAATCAGAACATTCGACTTTTTTAAATTCGTGGCGTTAACTTGTTTGTCTCATGTGATCGTTGGTGTTTTCCTTCAGTCTCAGTAACATGTTAACAGGGTGCGTTTGTTTCGTACTGCAGATCGTCCTGAACGGGAACATCAGCGTCCTGGAGGAGAAGGTGGAGCAGCTCCGTCAGACGGAGGCCAACCTCACGGCTCAGATCAGCCTGCATGAAGGTAACCCTCTCTCTGTGGGAAGGTAACCCTCTCTCTGTAGGAAGGTAACCCTCTCTCTGTTAGAAGGTAACCCTCTCTCTGTAGGAAGGTAACCCTCTCTCTGTAGGAAGGTAACCCTCTCTCTGTGGGAAGGTAACCCTCTCTCTGTTAGAAGGTAACCCTCTCTCTGTGGGAAGGTAACCCTCTCTCTGTTAGAAGGTAACCCTCATTCTGTGGGAAGGTAACCCTCTCTCTGTAGGAAAAACTCCATCACCGCCATGAAAGGAGACTTTCTCAGCCGGCCACCAGCCGTATTCTTAGCTGCATTTTCCCCCCCCAGTTACCATGACGACCCGTGAGTCAGAGTAAATAAACACACGCGATTGGTCGGTTTTAAAAAGAAACAACAGGAATGTGTTTTCTGCTCTGAGAGAGAGAACGTCTCCTTTAATCATCAGTCAGAAGCCACAAATATAGAAAGTTTAAGTCCACACAGACGGGAATCTTTATACTGCTGAGAGGAGAGAGAGAGAGAGGGAAGAAGGAAGAACTATAAAAGAGAAATCAAGTCAAACGTTCTCTCGATGATTTCTGAAAACAAAAGTAAAGAAAAAAGTAAGAAAACAAACGAAAGAAATAAAACTAGAAAGAATAAAATAAGGAGGGAAGGAAAGAGAGGAAGGGTTAATAAGAACTGAAAGAAGGCGGGAATGAATGAAGAATTAAAAGCTGCAACAGACTGATTATCATTTCTACTCACGTTGAAATCAGTTCTGGCTGATGAAGTTTAAGAAAATAAGATTTTAAGTGTCAATAACATCCAGATTTACAGACTGTACGCTGTAAACTAGACTCGTTAAACACAGTATCTGGCAGAGGTCAGAGGTCATGTGTATCATGTTTAGTGAACAGTTTTATATCTTAATGTTTGATTGAAACTTCTAATGAAGCCAATGACATTCAGTAATAGTAAATGGTAACTTTACTAGTCAGTATATTATGCATTTTATACAAGGTGAAAAGGTATCAGCATGACATGCAGTATGCAAGGTTAACAGTACAAAGTGTTTTATAAAAGCATGTTTATCAAAAGCATTCATCATATAAGTGGTGTGGAACAATATAAACATACTTTTATTTTAAGTATAAGTTTATCAGCGTAGAGATTCTCGGACGTTGTTGCTGTTGTGTTTATTCCTAGATGGAGTGTTGATGGAGCAGCTGCAGCGTTAGCATAGCCTGGTACTGATCCATCCAGACTCCATTCAGGAAACAAGCATTTTAAAAGTTGTCTGCTTGTCGTCATGGTAACAGGCCCGACAAAGCATGAATTCAGACATTTTACTAATCGACATCATAATGTAGTTATTTCAGCATCATTTTGATCCGTTTATTGTATTATTATTATTATTATTATAATTATTATTATTATTATTATTATAATTATTATTATTATTATTATTATTTTGGGTTCATCCCGCAGTAGTGACGTGCGGCTTGCTCCCCAGAAACCATAAACACAGAACTGTTCTCCGCCTTTTCATTTTGAAAGAGCAGCGACCAATGAGGAGACTCCAACAGTCGGCCGACCAATCCTGTAACTTCATCACTCGGACGGTCGGTCAGTCAGTCACTCGGTCAGTCAGTCGGTCAGTCGGTCAGTCAGTCAGTCAGTCAGTCACTCGGTCAGTCAGTCGGTCAGTCGGTCAGTCAGTCAGTCAGTCAGTCACTCGGTCGGTCGGGCACTCGGTCGGTTGGTCGGTCGGTCGGTCGGTCGGTCGGTCAGTCAGTCAGTCAGTCACTCGGTCAGTCAGTCAGTCAGTCAGTCAGTCAGTCACTCGGTCAGTCAGTCGGTCAGTCAGTCAGTCAGTCAGTCAGTCAGTCAGTCACTCGGTCGGTCGGGCACTCGGTCGGTCGGTCGGTCGGTCGGTCGGTCGGTCAGTCAGTCAGTCAGTCACTCGGTCGGTTGGTCACTCGGTCACTCGGTCGGTCGGTCGGTCGGTCGGTCGGTCGGTCAGTCAGTCACTCGGTCGGTCGGTCACTCGGTCGGTCGGTCAGTCGGTCGGTCGGTCGGTCGGTCGGTCGGTCGGTCGGTCGGTCAGTCAGTCACTCGGTCGGTCGGTCACTCGGTCGGTCGGTCAGTCGGTCGGTCGGTCGGACGGTCGGTCACAGACTTTTGCGTTTCTTGAGCCTTAACATCTTATTTTCTTAAAAGAAGTTCCAACATGCGAGCCCGTGAGCCGTTGGGGTTGGTGTTTTGTTCTCCGGTGGAGTCGGAGGCTTTGTTAAAGGTTAAAGGAATAGACGTGTATTTTCCGTCAGTAATCAGCAGCAGCAGGAGGAGGAACAGGAGCCTGATGGGAAGTCCAGCAGCACTTTAATGAAGGTGACTTCCTGCTGTGAATAGTCGGAGGGAAGTGATGAATCTCTGTATGAGGCAGATACGAGAGCAGCATTGTGTTCCTGTATAATCAACGTCACTCACTGTTTAACAGCTGGAACCAGTGAGTCACAAACAGGAGACGGATCTCACTTCATATTCCTCCTCAACACCAAAACACTCCTCAGTTACAAGTATTTACTGCAGTAAAAGTACTAATACCACAGTGTACTCACGTAAAAGTCTCATTCAACGTTTCAACAGTCATTTATTTGTCATTTTACAACACAATGAAAAACATACTGAATATATACAACTATTCAAATTACAATAGAATACAAGGAAATAAAATAAAACAACATTATACAGTTACTTATATCGCAGAATCCTGAGTAAAAAGTAGTAAAATATTAGCAGCAAATTGTACTTAAAGTGTCAAAAGTAAAATTACTCATTATGCAGAATGGCTCCATTCAAAGTTACATTTATTATATATTTATTGTTAGAATTTTATTCCTGATTTATGACCGTCTGAATGTTCATTCTAACAACGTGTATATTCTGTTAGTAGTTTTATCTATAACAATAATATTTTATAAACTGACCACATGTTGTTTTTAATGTATTTTCAGTTTGACAGATAAATTCAATCTAAACAACAATTTTGTGTTTTACAAACAAAAGATGATGAAAAAATTATTAAATAATTGTACACAAAAATACACACACAATGAGAATAAATCAATAGAATAAAATCATTTAAAAAGGAACTAAAACTGTTAAATAAAGTTAGTGCAGTAAAAAGTACAATATTTACCTCTGAGATGTAGTAGAGTAGAAATACTCAAGTAAAGTACAAGTATAGTACTAAATGTACTTAGTTACATTTCACCGCTGGTAAATAGTCTGAAAAGTAAAAAGATACTTTTCTGTTTAATTTTCCCTTTTCTTTATTTATGTTATTATTTTTTTGATTGATTTTTTTATTAATTGATTTATTTTTGCATTAATTATTTATTTATTTGTGTATTTATTTTTTATTTATTTTGCATTATTTATTTATTTTTTAAATGTATGTATTCATTTGTGTATAAAAAATAGTACAAATAAATGAATAAATAAATAAATGACTTGATGGATATATAAAATAAAATAATATTAAAATAAATGTTAAAATAAATGTAGCCATTAATTAATTGATCAAATGTGACATAAATTTATATTTCTGTTTTAATTTGCTTCCATTATTTATTCATTTATGTATTTATTTGTATTATTTTTTTGCATTTATTTATTTATTTATGCAAAATGTTTCCTTTGCATTTCACCCCTTATTTATTTCCCCAAACTTCTGTATCTCTTTATTCTTTTCTTTATAGATTTCTGCGTCGTTATGCTAATGAGGGCCCCGCCCCTCAACGTGAGACTTTACAGGACAACGTCAGATTGTTGCTAGGAGACACAGACGTGACTCTATGTTGAAACAGCCTCACTGTGTGACTTCTTTCTTTGACTTAATAGACCTCAGTTAGTGGTTCAGGGTTGTTGGCAGTGATCTCTCTGAATCTGATCCAGAATCTGATCCAGAATCAGAACAGAAAACATGAGAACTGGCAGCTCCGCTTCATTCCTCAGATAACTGAGAGTGACGTCAGTCTGTGATAACTCTCCTCGTCTCCTTATAAAGTTAATAGAGAAGCTGATCTGCTCCAAACTCGGCTCAGATTACTCTCCATCCTACCTGATCCTGATCCTGATCCTGATCCTGCTCTCTGCTCACCTCTCACATCAGCCTTCCTTAGTTACTGTTGCTATGATGAGTCAACAGCATCACTCCACCAGGCTGCTAACAATAGAGAGCAGCAGTTAAACACAGCACAGCAGGAATCATCTCAACTCAAGGGCCAACTTTCTGGAGCTTTCAGTCACTCTTTTTCAGGCGTGAAAGTGGCGTAACGGCGTCAGTCTGAAACTGCGTTGTGCTCCGGGTATCAGATACCGGACCGGAGGTGTTTTGTCCTCAGGCGGGTGGTTCTGGATCCAAACTCTCGTCTGTCTTGTTTGTCAGATCACATCGAGATGCTGCAGCTGAACGTGACGGAGGCGGGCCACCAGACCGAGTCCTGCTGCAGTCTGAGGACGGCTGCTGAGAGCCAGATGGCTGCGGCTCAGAGTCAGACCAGAGCCTGCGAGTCCAGGCAGACGTACCTGCAGAAACAGCTGTGAGTCCACATCTGGATCCTGTTTATACACAACACTGTCAGACTGATCTCGGCTGGGTTTTATATCAAACCCAACCCCACACGTTCCCAACATGCTTCCCAACATGTTCCCAACATGCTTCCTAACATGTTTCCCAACATGCTTCCTAACACGTTCCCAACATGCTTCCTAACATGCTTCCTAACATGTTCCAAACACCTTCCTAACATGCTTCCTAACACGTTCCTAACATGCTTCCTAACATGTTCCCCACACGTTCCCAACACCTTCCTAACATGCTTCCTAACACGTTTCTAACATGCTTCCTAACATGTTCCCCACACGTTCCCAACACGTTCCCAACATGCTTCCTAACACGTTCCCAACATGCTTCCTAACATGCTTCCCAACATGCTTCCCAACATGCTTCCTAACATGTTCCAAACACCTTCCTAACATGCTTCCTAACATGTTTCCCAACATGCTTCTCAACATGCTTCCCAACATGCTTCCCAACATGTTCCCTATACGTTCCCATCATGCTTCCTAACACATTCCCAGCATGCTTCCTAACACGTTCCCAACACGTTCCCAACACATTCCCAACATGCTTCCTAACACATTCCCAACATGCTTCCTAACATGTTCCCAACATGCTTCCTAACACGTTCCCAACATGCTTCCTAACACGTTCCCAACATGTTCCCAACACATTCCCAACATGCTTCCTAACACGTTCCCAACATGCTTCCTAACACGTTCCCAACATGCTTCCTAACACGTTCCCAACATGCTTCCTAACACGTTCCCAACATGCTTCCTAACACGTTCCCAACATGTTCCCAACACATTCCCAACATGCTTCCTAACACGTTCCCAACATGCTTCCTAACACGTTCCCAACATGCTTCCTAACACGTTCCCAACATGCTTCCCAACATGCTTCCTAACATGTTCCCAACACGTTCCCAACATGCTTCCTAACACGTTCCCAACATGCTTCCTAACACGTTCCCAACATGCTTCCCAACATGGCTCACCTGTCTGCGTGACCATCACATGTGCATGTATTAAGCATGTATTAACCTGTAACTCCAGCTGGGATCAGACAACAGGCTGGAGAAGGAATGTGTTAAATCGGCTGTATCTGACTGTATCAGCTGAATGCCTCAGTTCTCTCCAGGTGTTTGGTCCAGACTGGCCTGATGGGAACAGTCGGTCCGTTATAGATCAGACTCTGGATATCTGAGCCGATCAGACCGATCAGAGGTATTGATTGGTGTATGTCCTGATGGAGGCAGCAGCTGTGACGGTGTTTCTGTGTGTTGACAGTGTGAAGTGTAAAGACGTGGCCTATGAAGCTCCTGAGGAGACGCAGCAGCAGGACGTCGCCACCCCCAAACCCTCCTCCGCCTCGCCCCTCTCTGGTATTCCTGCGCTGACGCTGCTCGTCTTCAGCGCTCTGCATCTGATAACCTGTAAGTACCGACGACCTCCAACGCCTCGATCCCCGGAGACGCTCCGATAATCACTCACACACGACCGTAAATCACCTCTGACACAGAACCAGCAGAAACCACAAAAATCCTGCTGCACCCAAACGCATCATTTACCCTGCAAAGATCTATTTCTTATCAAGTTTGACTGTAACTGAGACTTGAAACTTTATTCTCTTAAGACAAGGGAAACAAATCTGCAAATATTATATAATATACTTTATATTATATATATTTATATTATATAATATTTAGATTTTTATTAGAAAGTCTTCACCTCAGGAATGAAAAGAAACTTTAAAAACAACAACAGTTTTGATGATGTCAGATGAAGTTTTGATGATGTCAGATGTTGTTTTGATGATGTCAGATGCAGTTCTGATGATGTCAGATGTAGTTTTGATGATGTCAGATGAAGTTTTGATGATGTCAGATGAAATTTCGATGATGTCAGATGTAGTTTTGATGATGTCAGATGTAGTTTTGATGATGTCAGATGTAGTTTTGATGATGTCAGATGATGTTTTGATGATGTCAGATGTAGTTTTGATGATGTCAGATGACGTTTTGATGATGTCAGATGTAGTTTCGATGATGTCAGATGTAGTTTTGATGATGTCAGATGACGTTTTGATGATGTCAGATGTAGTTTCGATGATGTCAGATGTAGTTTTGATGATGTCAGATGACGTTTTGATGATGTCAGATGTAGTTTTGATGATGTCAGATGAAGTTTCGATGATGTCAGATGATGTCAGAGAGTCAGGGGGCGAGGCTTCCTCCCTGATTGACAGTCCTCAGGTGTTAAAGGGTGTGTTGTTGTGTTTTCAGGAGCTCAGCGAGGCGGCGTCCTGTCGAACGACGGCGAGCACTGTGGTCCAGGACGGAGGCGGAGCCTGGACGGACTAAATGACTGCTGTACAAACTTCCTGTCTACGTAACAAACAAACAGGTCGTCGCGGCGACGCTGACGTGATGCAGGATTGGACAGAAACTTTGCTTTGACTTGAACAGCTGAGACGTTTACTGACTGATTTAAAGACGCTGCTGCTGCACTGCTGTTTCCTCTGTTTCCTCTGTTAGAGTTTATTTTCTTCATCGAGCTTAACGGCTTTAACGGCTGCTTTTTACTTCATCTTAGCTTCTTAAATATTAATATTAGAAATAAATCCTCAGTTTGAATGTTAATATTAGAAATAAATCCTCCGTCAGTTTTTACTTTGATTTAAATGTATTTGTATTAAACTATCTGCAGACTAAACGTCCTGATGTATTTCATACTGCTGTAAAAAGGCCAGAGGTGGAAGAAGTACTCAGATATTTTACTGCAGTAAAAGTACTAATACTACAGTGTAGAAATACTCTGTTACAAGTAAAAGTCCTGCATTCAAAATGTTACACTTAAAGTACCAAAAGTAAAAGAACTGCTTATGCAGTGTATATCATACTATATTATATGATTATATTATTGTATTATGATATAATATATTGATGCATTAATGTCTGTAAAGTAACTAAAGTTAGAGTTAGTCAGTTAAAGTAGAATATTTCCCTCTGATATGTAGTAGAATAGAAGTAGAAAGTAGCAGAAAATGGAAATACTCAAGTACAGTACAAGTACCTCACACTTGTACTTCAGTACAGTACTTGAGTAAATGTACTTAGTTACTCTCCACCAGTGAAATAGGCTCCATGATGGTGCATTCAGGGACATTGAACAGAGAAACACAAATAATGAATCATTAGAATTTTGGAGTTTTTACCCAGAATGCTTCATGTTTCTCTGCAGGCTGATACAGAGAGGAAGTTTAACTTTCACAATAAGAGCACAGACATGCTGGTTAAATCAATTAAAGACTGACGGAGGAAAAGAGTTCCTGTTTCTACCTGACGGTTAAATCTGGTCTCACTCTGGATTACTGGGAGTCACTGCTGATCTTTATTGATCATCATGTCTTATGATCTTTATTGATCATCATGTTTTATGATCAGTTGTCAGGTGTGAACGGGCTCAGAGTCGCAGCCCAGTTGCCAGGACAACACGTTGGCATCGGACGGTAACCAGGGATACGCTGAATGGCAACGTTTTTTATCTGGTCAGAGCGATGAGTGACGTGGACGGTCCGACAAACACGAGGCTCTGATGCAGGTCGTTTCTAGTAGATTTAAGACCAACCAAGTAGTTCTGTCCTCAACCCGAATATCCTGCTTCTGTTGCAACGTTACAGTTGTTCTGTTACGTTGTCCTGTTACGTTGTTCTGTTACGTTGTCCTGTTACGTTGTTTTGTTACGTTGTTCTGTTATGTTGTTCTGTTATGTTGTTATGTCACGTTGTTATGGTTGTTAAATTACGTTGTTGTTACGTTGTTATATCACGTTGTTACGTAGAGTTGTTACGGTTGTTAAATGACGTTGTCGTTACGTTGTTACATCATGTTGTTACATCACGTTATGGTTGTTAAATGACGTTGTTAAATTTACATTGTTCTGTAACGTTGTTCTGTTACATTGTTCTGTACGTTACGTTGTTACGTCGCGTTGTTACGTCACGTTGTTACGTCAGGTTGTTACGTCAGGTTGTTACGTTGCATTATGTTGCAGTATGTTGTTTTGTTACGTCGCGTTGTTGTTACGTCGCTTTGTTGTTACGTCGCGTTGTTGTTACGTCGCGTTGTGCCGTTGCGTTGGTACGTAGCGTTGTTTTCTTGCATTGTCACGTTGCGGTATGTTGCAGTACGCTGGGTTGTTACGTCACATTGTTACGTTGCATTATGTTGCAGTATGTTGTTTTGTTACGTTGCGTTGATATGTCGCGTTGTTATGTCGCGTTGTTATGTCGCGTTGTGCCGTTGCGTTGGTACGTAGCGTTGTTTTGTTGCATTGTCACGTTGCGGTATGTTGCAGTACGCCGGGTTGATACGTCGCGTTGTTACATTGCATTGTTACATCGCGTTGTTACGTCGCGTTGTTACGTCGCGTTGATACGTTGCGTTGTTTCGTTGCGTTGTTACGTTGCGTTGTTACGTTGCATTGTTACGTTGCGTTGTTACGTCGCGTTGATACGTTGCGTTGTTTCGTTGCGTTGTTACGTCGCGTTGTTACGTTGCGTTGATATGTCCCGTGTTACGTTATTATTTTAACACAAACCATAAAATAGTTGCGTTAACCTGAACAATCGTTTCACAACGTTAACGGCGGATCATCGTGCGTTTCTGCAGCGTGATACGAGGCCGATATGAAACGTATGCATGAAACTTATTTTTGGTTCAGAAACATCGACATTCAGCGTATCCGTGGTTACTGTCATCACTTCATCTGGCGGCTGGGTTTGTTTTATTGTTTTATTGTTTTATTTTGGTGTTTTTCAGTGTTTGTTATTTTTTGAACTCACCGCTTGAAGCTCGACGAAGCAGCGACGCGACTTTTAGAAGCTTTTATCTAATTTGTTTGGGGGGGGGTCTGTTTGGAGTGCGGGGGGGTGGAGGAGGAGGGGGGGGGTCGGGGGGGAATGTTTTAATGAGAATAATAAACCTGAAGAGTTTCTAAACTGTTTTCTGTCCTGATTTAACAAAAGTTCAACGTTTAGAGTTGACCTCAAGTTGAGACAGAAAACATCCCAACGTGACCGTCTGTTCAATCACTCAGATATCCTTCTACTCCGCCACAGAGTAGAGAAGCAAAGAGACGAAACTCCAGCTGCTGCCGCCATTTTGAACTGAAAACACTTTTTATATTTATAATATTTTTATTGTTCAACACCGGACATTTCAGTAGAGACATTAAATATGACAATAGAATAGAAATAATGTAGTTTAACTTTAGTCCGTCTCTCTGTAGGAGGACGTTTTACTTTAGTCCATCTCTCTGTAGGAGGACGTTTTCCTTTAGTCCGTCTCTCTGTAGGAGGACGTTTTCCTTTAGTCCGTCTCTCTGTAGGAGGACGTTTTCCTTTAGTCCGTCTCTCTGTAGGAGGACGTTTTCCTTTAGTCCATCTCTCTGTAGGAGGACGTTTTACTTTAGTCCGTCTCTCTGTAGGAGGACGTTTTACTTTAGTCCGTCTCTCTGTGGGAGGACGTTTTCCTTTAGTCCGTCTCTCTGTAGGAGGACGTTTTACTTTAGTCCGTCTCTCTGTAGGAGGACGTTTTCCTTTAGTCCGTCTCTCTGTAGGAGGACGTTTTACTTTAGTCCGTCTCTCTGTAGGAGGACGTTTTACTTTAGTCCGTCTCTCTGTGGGAGGACGTTTTCCTTTAGTCCGTCTCTCTGTAGGAGGACGTTTTCCTTTAGTCCGTCTCTCTGTAGGAGGACGTTTTACTTTAGTCCGTCTCTCTGTAGGAGGACGTTTTACTTTAGTCCGTCTCTCTGTAGGAGGACGTTTTCCTTTAGTCCGTCTCTCTGTAGGAGGACGTTTTACTGGCGTCTGGTCGTCTCTTTCAGTCCAACATGGCGGCAGCGTAGCTCTGCTGCTGGGTGCCGATGTTGACGTGGAACCAACTATTGACTTTTACTTCTTGGTAATAATATACGTTGTTTGTCTGCGCTACATCTCAGAAGGAAACACTGTACTCGCCGGCTCAGCTGTCGCCATGTTGAGAGCCGTGTGGAGGCAACAGAAATGCTCTGAATTTTAGCGTCTTTAAAGATTCAAACTTTGATTAAAACTTGATAAAGTTCCTCGCCAACCACAGAAACATTTTCTCTCTAAACTTCTTAGATTTGAAGTGAAGATAGACGACGTTTCAACTCCTCCACTTAACCACCAACTGCCATTTCCGCTACCGAGGAAATCGGTCCACTTCCTGTTCTAGTTGACGCACTTCCTGTGTTGCACAATGAAGCGAAGCTGATACTGTAGGGAACCGATCTAAACTGACGGGGTCATTATACTACTCACATTACACTCTGTATTTCATAATGATGAGTTAATAACTCTAAGAGTATCAGAACTTCTTCTTCTCTCATGAATCATGTGACGACCCCTCAGGTTTATCTGGTGACCCTCTGGAGGGCCCCGACCCCTATGTTGGGAACCTCTGGACTACACTAACTGACTGTATATGAAGTAGTTAAAGAGGCTCCAGCTGGAGCTGCTTCAGTACAACAGTAACATCAGTCCTAGTACTTTTACTTTAAAGACATTCTGCTGATGTATTTTTGTTTGTATTGTTGTACTGGTACTTTTACTCAACTAAAGTATGTTATACTTTATGTTATATTATATTATATTAAAGGATACTTTACTATATTATGTTATATGATATTATATTTTATTGTATTATATTATATCATACTATATTATATTATATGATACTATATTATATTGTTATATGATATTATATTTTATTATACTGTATGATACTATATTATAATATATATATATTTATATATATATATAGAAATACACCAGCACAGTTTGACCAGCAGGCAGCGCCCTTTTACTGTTAAACGCTCAAAACAGTGAATTATTGTCAGCATGCTGCTTCAGAGAGCTTCGTTCCTTATTATATCATATGATACTATATCATATTATGTTACATTATATTTTATCATATTATGTTATATTATACTATATTTTATTATATTATATTATATTATGTTATATTTTATTATATAATATTTTATTTTATTGTATTATATTATATCATGTTATATTATATTTGACTATATTATATTATATTATATGTTATATTATATTTTATTATATTATATTATATTATATAATGTTATATTATATTTTATTATATTATGTTATATTATATATTATATTATATTATATTATATTATATTATTCTAATTATTGATGCATTAATGTGTCAGCTGGTTTATAAAGATGGAGCTACTTTTAATGACTTTATAGTTGATTATATTTAGATTTAATAATCTGAATCTGTAAAGTAACTAAAGGAGTATAAAGTACTACAGGTACCTCTGAGATGTAGTAGAGTAGAAGTATAAAGTACTACAGGTACCTCTGAGATGTAGTAGAGTAGAAGTATAAAGTACTACAGGTACCTCTGAGATGTAGTAGAGTAGAAGTAGAACGTAGTAGAACATAGAAAAACTCAAGTAGAGTACAAGTACCTCAACGTTTAAGTACAGTACTTGAGTAAATGTACTCAGTTACAGTGTGTAGAGGTGTTAATTCATCTGATCATGTTGTTTATTGATTCTCACAGATCAATATATCAATCCTTCATCATCATCATCATCATCATCATCAGTGGGAGGCAGCAGGGAGAGTTTTCCCACAGTTCAGTCTGTCAGGATAACCTCTGATGAGGTCAGCAGGGGGCGGGGCCTGTCACTGTAACAAGCCAATGATGAGTGGACTGATAAACATCTCAGCCAATCAGACGCCCCGAGAGAGACGACAACAGTAACAGGTCCCAGAGGAGGGGGGGTTTCAATTAGTGAGCGGGTGTGTGTGTGTGTGTGTGTGTGTGTGTGTGTGTGTGTGTGTGTGTGTGTGTGTGTGTGTGTGTGTGTGTGTGTGTGTGTGTGTGTGTGAGTGTGTGAGTGTGTGAGTGTGTGAGTGTGTGTGTGTGAGATGATGCTCCAGCTTCAGTTCCCACCTCCGTCTCTCTTCATTGTCTCTCTTTATCTGATCTGAGGTCTGAACACAGTAACTAAGTACATTTACTCTAACTACTGCACTCTTTCAGGTACTTGTACTTTACTGGAGTATTTACATTTCATGCTACTTTATACTTCTAGTCCAGGGGTCAGGGGTCAAGGGTCAGGGGTCAGGGGTTAGCAGCGTTTACTATCTAAAGAGACATTTTAGTCTCTGTCTGGAGCTGCAAAACGTGATCATTGTGATGAAGGTAACTCAGTTTACAGTCTAAGTATATAGAATATCAGTCTAATGCAGTGAGGACCAAAGAGACAATGTACTACGGAGTATTAGGGCCACATTGAGGGAAACAACATCTGAGATTTACACAATAAAGTCGTAACTTTA
>CAKALS010000027.1:557513-560013 GCA_916701275.1 Sebastes miniatus
TACTACTACTCTACTACATCTAACAGGTACATATAGTACTACTCTACTACATCTCACAGGTACATATAGTACTACTACTCTACTACATCTAACAGGTACATATAGTACTACTCTACTACATCTCACAGGTACATATAGTACTACTACTCTACTACATCTCACAGGTACATATAGTACTACTCTACTACATCTCACAGGTACATATAGTACTACTCTACTACATCTCACAGGTACATATAGTACTACTCTACTACATCTCACAGGTACATATAGTACTACTCTACTACATCTCACAGGTACATATAGTACTACTACTCTACTACATCTCACAGGTACATATAGTACTACTACTCTACTACATCTCACAGGTACATATAGTACTACTACTCTACTACATCTCACAGGTACATATAGTACTACTCTACTACATCTCACAGGTACATATAGTACTACTACTCTACTACATCTCACAGGTACATATAGTACTACTACTCTACTACATCTAACAGGTACATATAGTACTACTCTACTACATCTCACAGGTACATATAGTACTACTACTCTACTACATCTCACAGGTACATATAGTACTACTACTCTACTACATCTCACAGGTACATATAGTACTACTACTCTACTACATCTCACAGGTACATATAGTACTACTCTACTACATCTCACAGGTACATATAGTACTACTACTCTACTACATCTAACAGGTACATATAGTACTACTCTACTACATCTCACAGGTACATATAGTACTACTACTCTACTACATCTCACAGGTACATATAGTACTACTACTCTACTACATCTAACAGGTACATATAGTACTACTCTACTACATCTCACAGGTACATATAGTACTACTACTCTACTACATCTCACAGGTACATATAGTACTACTCTACTACATCTCACAGGTACATATAGTACTACTCTACTACATCTCACAGGTACATATAGTACTACTACTCTACTACATCTAACAGGTACATATAGTACTACTACTCTACTACATCTCACAGGTACATATAGTACTACTCTACTACATCTCACAGGTACATATAGTACTACTACTCTACTACATCTCACAGGTACATATAGTACTACTATACTACATCTCACAGGTACATATAGTACTACTACTCTACTACATCTCACAGGTACATATAGTACTACTCTACTACATCTCACAGGTACATATAGTACTACTACTCTACTACATCTCACAGGTACATATAGTACTACTCTACTACATCTCACAGGTACATATAGTACTACTACTCTACTACATCTCACAGGTACATATAGTACTACTACTCTACTACATCTCACAGGTACATATAGTACTACTACTCTACTACATCTCACAGGTACATATAGTACTACTACTCTACTACATCTCACAGGTACATATAGTACTACTACTCTACTACATCTCACAGGTACATATAGTACTACTACTCTACTACATCTCACAGGTACATATAGTACTACTACTCTACTACATCTCACAGGTACATATAGTACTACTACTCTACTACATCTCACAGGTACATATAGTACTACTACTCTACTACATCTCACAGGTACATATAGTACTACTACTCTACTACATCTCACAGGTACATATAGTACTACTACTCTACTACATCTCACAGGTACATATAGTACTACTACTCTACTACATCTCACAGGTACATATAGTACTACTACTCTACTACATCTCACAGGTACATATAGTACTACTCTACTACATCTCACAGGTACATATAGTACTACTACTCTACTACATCTCACAGGTACATATAGTACTACTACTCTACTACATCTCACAGGTACATATAGTACTACTACTCTACTACATCTCACAGGTACATATAGTACTACTACTCTACTACATCTCACAGGTACATATAGTACTACTACTCTACTACATCTCACAGGTACATATAGTACTACTCTACTACATCTCACAGGTACATATAGTACTACTACTCTACTACATCTCACAGGTACATATAGTACTACTACTACTACATCTCACAGGTACATATAGTACTACTCTACTACATCTCACAGGTACATATATACTACTACTCTACTACATCTCACAGGTACATATAGTACTACTACTCTACTAACATCTCACAGGTACATATAGTACTACTACTACTACATCTCACAGGTACATATAGTACTACTACTCTACTACATCTCACAGGTACATATAGTACTACTCTACTACATCTCACAGGTACATATAGTACTACTCTACTACATCTCACAGGTACATATAGTACTACTACTCTACTACATCTCACAGGTACATATAGTACTACTCTCTACTACATCTCACAGGTACATATAGTACTACTACCTACTACATCTCACAGGTAACATATAGTACTACTACTCTACTACATCTCACAGGTACATATAGTACTACTCTACTACATCTCACAGGTACATATAGTACTACTCTACTACATCT
>CAKALS010000027.1:565013-602513 GCA_916701275.1 Sebastes miniatus
ACTCATTTTAAAACCTATAATTTCTTTAATGCAACTTGTGATTTTTTTGAATGTATCCGGATCAGCTGTCAGATATAAATCTCCCTTTAAGGTTCATTTAAACAGATACAACATGTACGATTAATTAATATTAACGATGGGGAATCATGTGATTAATGAGATTAAATATGTTAATCGATCGAACGGCTGTAATCTGAAGACTTCTGTGATTAGAGGGAAACATTAGATAAAAAATATAATCAAATAATATAAAGACCATAAAAACTACTGTTGATTTAAACACATTTAATATCTGAAAATATAGATTATGATGTTTTCCTTCCTGTAAAATAATTGTCTTTTCATTTTCTTTTCAATTATAATAAACTTCATTTATAAAACAGTCACAGGACATAAAAGCAGATGAAATGAAAAACAAAGCAGCTTTAAGACATTTATAAATAAATATAAATATAAATATATATATATATATGTGTGTAATGTAATGAGAGCAGTTCCGGTTTCCGCCACTAGAGGGCAGAATACAACAACTAATCTTCAAAATAAAGTCAACTTTATTTCTATAAACTGAAACAGCTTCTTAAAAACATCTTTACTGGCAGATTATTGAGACTTGTGTTAAAGTCAATCATAATTAATTAATTATAGCTCACACTTGAGATGATGTGATATTTATTACAACAATTAAAAACCTTTAGTGAAACATTAAAACAATCTAACTTCAGAGAAATACATCAATAAATCTATTAAAATATGTTCTGGATGCTGAAAAGCCACGTTAACACGAAGCAGTGCAGCTGGAAGACAAAATAATAATATTAATAATAATAAAACAGCTGTTCTGTGCAGATTCTCCCCTCAACGTGTATTTATTCTCTACCAGCATTTATTAAAATCCCTAAATGTTTTATATTTCAATAAATTAAACATGTTGGCAGATTGTTTTTCCAATGTTCATCTCAAAATATAAAACCATATTAATATATATAATATATATATATACATAATTAAAGACTTTTTATAGCTCACACATGAGATGATGTGATATTTATTACAACAATTAAAAACATTTAGTGACAAGTTTCAAAGTAAATTATTTCCGTAATGAGTTACTTATAAGATTAAAATCTTTATGGTTGTTATTGCTTCCATAAATAACTCTGATTTTTCTAGTGTTGAATATTAATAATAAATAACTTGTATATAATGATGCTCATTATTTTACATTTAGAAATATAACCATTGAAATGTGATCATCTAAATACTTTTTATTGTTTTAATAGAAGCTGAGTGTCACCTTTTATCCTAAATTAAAATGATAGTTTGAACTTCTGCAGATTTCTGTATCAAAACATAAATAAAACATAATTCACCTCTTTGTATTCGTCAGAGTT
This sequence comes from Sebastes miniatus, assembly GCA_916701275.1. Lineage (NCBI taxonomy): Eukaryota > Metazoa > Chordata > Actinopteri > Perciformes > Sebastidae > Sebastes > Sebastes miniatus. The sequence continues at coordinate 566,408 of CAKALS010000027.1, forward strand.
TTACTTTTATACATTTTTATTAAATGATGTATTTTATGGGGTTCATTGGTGGAGGGTAAAGTCATGTACTCGTTCATACTGGTATAACTTTGAGGTATTTTTGTTTGAGTATTTGTATTCTTCTTTATTGACGACTTTATTACACACTGAGTGACAGACGTCCTCAATTATTATTATTATTATTATTATTATTAATTACATAATGAGGCAGAAATGTATAAAGAAAAGAAAATAGAAATAAATAAGTTTGGGGAAATAAATAGGTGAAATGCAAAATGGAAAATCATGCAGAAATAAATAAATAAATGCATAAATACATACATGTTAAAATAAATATTAAATAAAAAAATAAATGCAAAAATAAATATTAAATAAATAAAACAAAAATGCAAAAAATTTAATCAAACCAAAATAAATGCAAAAATAAATAAAAAATTAATAGAAATAATTAATAAAATATATAAAAGGGGAAAATTAAATAGGATAAGAGTAAATAAATAAAGGAATTCATTAATAGATAAATAAAGAAGCAAATTAAAACAGAAATATCAGTTTGTCACATTTTATCAATTAATTAATGGCTAAATTTATTTTTAATATTATCATATATATATATATATATATATATATACACAAACTGGAGACAGTAGAAACGTTTTAGTGGAACATCTTTTTTATTGGTGAATTTATCAAACACAGATTCAAACATTTCTTAACATTTTCTCTCTGAAATCGTTTCAAAGTAAATTCAGTATTTATGTATTTATGTATTTTAAAGTTAGATTCTCCTGCTCATCTCATGCAGCGCAGGAAAAACAAAAAGTCCTGAAGAGGCCCGATGACCTCTGACCCCTCGTTAGCTCTTTAGCCAATCAGATCAATTAACAGGACTTTAGAAGCATCCAATAAGAAAATATACAAAAACAGATTTTCATCTTCTTTCAGAGAAATAGAATAGAATAGAATAGAATACGTCGACAGTTCGATGTAGAAAAACACGTCTTCACTGTAAACCAGAGACCGCAGGGAGGTCTCACTCCTCCTCACTAAACCACCACCAGAACCGCGTTCTGTAGTTCTTCCCTCCATTTTCTTTTAAACAGATTCCATCGTCACGGAAACCAACTGTCCCTTTCTTCATCAACACAACCAGAACGCACAGGACTACAAGGACCAGAATGCATTGTGATGCAAGCAGGAACGAAGGAGAGAAACAACAACGACAACGATAAACATCGGACTGATTCCTTCATGAATTCATCTCATAGGAATTTTCTTCTGTGTTTTTTTTTTTTAAACAAAAAAAGTCACAAAACACAAAAAAGTTTTTGTACCAACGAAGAAATAAAGTTATTTTCCTTCCGTCCTCCATCACAGTGCATTCCTTACACACACACACACATATATATATATATACTGCATTTCCCAGCATGCCCCTGCTCGTCCACACACAAGGACACACTCGTCCTCCATCAGTGGAGATGGAGGGATGGGATGAAGAGATGAAGAGATGAAGAGAACAGAACAGAAAAGTCTACTCGGCCACTCGGTGTTGAACCGGTCGGTCGGTCGGTCGGTCGGTCAGCACCACGGCGAACAAGGCCATTTATTATTGGTTCATTTTTGTTTTGCGTTTAACATTCGTTTTTATTTTTTTGACAAAACGACACGATTTAGAAAAAAAACTAAATATCGGCTTGACTCCTCCCCCCGGCATAGAGGGGCGGGGCCAGCGGCGACCCCTGTAGGACTCCTCCCCCCGGCATAGAGGAGCGGGACCAACAGCGACCCCTGTAGCTGCTGTAGGACTCCTCCCCCTGGCATAGAGGGGCGGGGCCAGCGGCGACCCCTGTAGGACTCCTCCCCCTGGCATAGAGGAGCGGGACCAACAGCGACCCCTGTAGCTGCTGTAGGACTCCTCCCCTGGCGTAAAGGGGGCGGGGCCAGCGGCGACCCCTGTAGGACTCCTCCCCCGGCATAAAGGGGGCGGGACCACCGGCGACCCCTTTAGGACTCCTCCTCCCCGGCGTAAAGGGGCGGGACCAACAGCGACCCCTGTAGGACTCCTCCCCCTGGCATAGAGGGGCGGGGCCAGCGGCGACCCCTGTAGGACTCCTCCCCTGGCGTAAAGGGGCGGGACCAACAGCGACCCCTGTAGGACTCCTCCCCTGGCGTAAAGGGGCGGGACCAACAGCGACCCCTGTAGCTGCTGTAGGACTCCTCCCCCTGGCATAGAGGGGCGGGGCCAGCGGCGACCCCTGTAGGACTCCTCCCCCTGGCATAGAGGGGCGGGACCAACAGCGACCCCTGTAGGACTCCTCCCCCCGGCATAGAGGGGCGGGACCAACAGCGACCCCTGTAGGACTCCTCCCCCCGGCATAGAGGGGCGGGGCCAGCGGCGACCCCTGTAGGACTCCTCCCCCTGGCATAGAGGGGCGGGACCAACAGCGACCCCTGTAGGACTCCTCCCCCTGGCATAGAGGGGCGGGGCCAGCGGCGACCCCTGTAGGACTCCTCCCCCTGGCATAGAGGGGCGGGACCAACAGCGACCCCTGTAGGACTCCTCCCCCCGGCATAGAGGAGCGGGACCAACAGCGACCCCTGTAGCTGCTGTCGGACTCCTCCCTTTAAGAGAAAAGTTCAAGTCTTTGGCAGATTTACAGAAATAAACGTCCGTCTGCTGCTGGAGGCGGCGAGAGACACCAGGAAGGAGACGGAGACACCAGGAAGGAGACAGACAGTGTGTTCCAGTCCACGTACTTCCTGAAGTACATTTCAATGTAGTGCACTGTGTGCACTCTGTACTTACTTGAGTAGTGCGTGTATTTCAACGGGGTAGGATCGTCTCAAATGGAATACTCTGCGGCGCACTGACCGGAAATGACGATCGCAATATTTGACCGCGGCTCGCTACCCGCCGAAATATCTTCTTCTTCTTCTTCGGGGTTTTATGGCAGCTGCATCCTTTGTGTTGCTGCTGCCTCCTTCAGGTTTTACCCGTCCACTACATGGTTCACTACCTGGTCCACTACATGGTCCACTACATGGTCCACTACCTGGTCCACTACCTGGTCCACTACCTGGTCCACTACCTGGTCCACTACATGGTCCACTACCAGGTCCACTACCTGGTCCACTACCTGGTCCACTACCTGGTCCACTACCGCCAAAATATCTGCCTGCTTTGTTGATCCAGAATACACAGAACATGATGAAATGAGTAGATGTGAAACGTTCTAACTTCTATCTATAAGGTACGTTGTTCAGCACCGCAAAAGCTCCCGCACCATCTGCCGCCATTTTCATGTTTGAATAGTGGTCGTGGCTCCGCCCCTTCCTCTACGGAGCCAAGATGGCGACAGTTGAGTGTGGAAAGTGTCCAGCGTTCCACACTCAACCATCTGACCGTTAGAGTACAACATCCGGGTACTTTGAGTGCACTGCATTTTGCCGTACTTCCCAGTGTGAACGCACTTATGCACTCAAAGTAGTGTAAGTACAGAAGTACGTGGATTAGAACACACTGAGTCTCATCTGATTATTACTTTATATTCAACTCTGAGGACGATAACAGTCACCAGATGAGCCACGGCAGAACTATGAAGAATTAATGTGAAGCTACGTTAACTGGTCCTGTTGGTCTGTGAAGCTACGTTAACTGGTCCTGTTGGTCTGTGAAGTTACGTTAACTGGTCACAAACAGCTAACACATGTTCAACTCTCGGTGTGGCCCTCTACGTTCAGCTTCTTTGTTAAATAAAACAGGGTTCTGTAGAGAACCTTATTTAGATGAACAGGGTTCTGTAGAGAACCTTATTTAGATGAACAGGGTTCTGCAGAGAACCGTATTTACATAAACGGGGTTCCATAGAGAACCGTATTTAGATAAACGGGGTTCTTTAGAGAACCGTATTTAGATAAACAGGGCTCTGTAGAGAACCGTATTTACATAAACGGGGTTCCATAGAGAACCGTATTTAGATAAACGGGGTTCTTTAGAGAACCGTATTTAGATAAACGGGGCTCTGTAGAGAACCGTATTTACATAAACGGGGTTCCTTAGAGAACCGTATTTAGATAAACGGGGTTCTTTAGAGAACCGTATTTAGATAAACGGGGTTCTGTAGAGAACCGTATTTAGATAAACGGGGTTCTGTAGAGAACCGTATTTACATAAACGGGGTTCTGTAGGGAACCGTATTTAGATAAACGGGGTTCTGTAGAGAACCGTATTTACATAAACGGAGTTCTGTAGAGAACCGTATTTAGATAAACGGGGTTCTGTAGGGAACCGTATTTAGTGAAGTTTTGGCGTCTGAACTGAGACTCTGGCTTCATGTTGGCAGAATAAATGTGTATCAAGGGTGGGAGTGTTAAAGTAACATGGGAGTCGATGGGAGTCGATGGGAGTCGATGGGAGTCGATGGGAGTCGATGGAGTCTGGACCGGACTCTGAACAGAACCGATCCCAGCGGTGTCTCGGTGTGCAGCTCCAGGCTCCTCCCACCAGTGACCTCAGCCTCCTCTGATTGGCTGAGCTGCTGAGTGGCGTTCAGGTTGAAGGTCAGAGGGCAGGAGAGGAGGGCGCTGGATGTGTTTCCTGTCTCAGGTTTTTTTCTCCTTTTGTCCAACAGGAGGAGGAAGAGGAGGAGCAGGAGGTGCTATGAGGAGGCGAGGAAGAGGATGAGGAGGAGGACGAGCAACATGGCCGACAGCGAGGAGAGGTTGGGCAGAGCGAGGCTGCAGCCGCCGGTGGTGTCGTCTGTCAGGAAGGGCTCCGGAGACTCGTACACCGAGTCATCTGAGAGACAGAAGACGAAGAATATTTAAAGCTATTTAAACGTATTAATGGCGTCTCTAAGAATCATTCTGTACGGCGCCTCAACGGGACGGGAATCCATGAATTACATTCTTTTACCAACATACTATACTATGACTTTTTAAGAAATTTTTCCGACATGCTATAGTATCACTTTTTTCAACATTCTATACTATGACTTTTTTTCAACATACTACTAGTATGACTTTTTTCTACATACTAAACTGACTTTTTAAGAAATTTTTTCGACATACTGTACTATGACTTTTTTTCAACATATTATGCTGCGTGTTGCTGCCTCTGTGTGTTGCTCGGCAACCATTTAGCTTAATGTCGCCGAAGTACTACATTGTTTGGTGGAGGAATGATTATTTGTTATCAATAAATGTTTTCATATTTTCGTTGGTGTGTGTTCATCTTATGAAACTTTGCCAGGTACATGTATTAACAATTTTACAAAAGCAACAACCCAAAAAAAAAGTAATAATATAGTATGTCGGAAAAAAGTGATAAAAAGTCATAGTATAGTATGTCGAAAAGAAGTCATAGTATAGTATGTTGAAAAAAAGTCACAGTATAGTACGTCGAAAAAAAGTTATAAAAAGTCATAGTATAGTATGTCGGAAAAAAGTTATAAAAAGTCATAGTATAGTATATCGGAAAAAGTCATAGTATAGTATGTCGAAAAAAAGTCATAGTATAGTATGTCGGAAAAAAGTTATAAAAAGTCATAGTATAGTATATCGGAAAAAGTCATAGTATAGTATGTCGGAAAAAGTCATAGTATAGTATGTCGGAAAAAGTCATAGTATAGTATGTCGGAAAAAAGTTATAAAAAGTCATAGTATAGTATGTCAGAAAAAAGTTATAAAAAGTCATAGTATAGTATATCGGAAAAAGTCATAGTATAGTATGTCGGAAAAAGTCATAGTATAGTATGTCGGAAAAAGTCATAGTATAGTATGTCGGAAAAAAGTTATAAAAACTCATAGTATAGTATGTCGAAAAAAAGTCATAGTATAGTATGTCGGAAAAAAGTTATAAAAAGTCATAGTATAGTATGTCGGAAAAAAGTTATAAAAAGTCAGTATAGTATGTCGAAAAAAAGTTATAAAAAGTCATAGTATAGTATGTCGGAAAAAGTCATGGTATAGTATGTCGGAAAAAGTCATGGTATAGTATGTCGGAAAAAGTCATAGTATAGTACGTTGAAAAAAAGTTATAAAAAGTCATAGTATAGTATGTCGGAAAAAGTCATAGTATAGTATGTCGGAAAAAGTCATAGTATAGTATGTCGGAAAAAAGTTATAAAAAGTCATAGTATAGTATGTCGAAAAAAAGTCAGTATAGTATGTCGAAAAAAGTTATAAAAAGTCATAGTATAGTATGTCGGAAAAAGTCATAGTATAGTATGTCGAAAAAAAGTGATAAAAAGTCATAGTATAGTATGTCGAAAAAAAGTAATAGTATAGTATTTCGAAAAAAAGTGATAAAAAGTCATAGTATGTCAGAAAAAGTCATAGTATAGTATGTCGTAAAAAAGTTATAAAAAGTCATAGTATAGTATGTCGTAAAAAAGTTAAAAAAAAGTCATAGTATAGTATGTCGAAAAAAAGTTAAAAAAAGTCATAGTATAGTATGTCGTAAAAAAAGTTATAAAAAGTCATAGTATAGTATGTCGGAAAAAAGTTATAAAAAGTCAGTATAGTATGTCGGAAAAAGTCATGGTATAGTATGTCGGAAAAAGTCATGGTATAGTATGTCGGAAAAAGTCATAGTATAGTATGTCGGAAAAAAGTTATAAAAAGTCATAGTATAGTATGTCGAAAAAAAGTCATAGTATAGTATGTCGGAAAAAAGTTATAAAAAGTCATAGTATAGTATGTCGGAAAAAGTCATAGTATAGTATGTCGGAAAAAGTCATAGTATAGTATGTCGGAAAAAAGTTATAAAAACTCATAGTATAGTATGTCGAAAAAAAGTCATAGTATAGTATGTCGGAAAAAAGTTATAAAAAGTCATAGTATAGTATGTCGGAAAAAAGTTATAAAAAGTCAGTATAGCATGTCGAAAAAAAGTTATAAAAAGTCATAGTATAGTATGTTGGAAAAAGTCATGGTATAGTATGTCGGAAAAAGTCATGGTATAGTATGTCGGAAAAAGTCATAGTATAGTACGTTGAAAAAAAGTTATAAAAAGTCATAGTATAGTATGTCGGAAAAAGTCATAGTATAGTATGTCGGAAAAAAGTTATAAAAAGTCATAGTATAGTATGTCGGAAAAAAGTTATAAAAAGTCATAGTATAGTATGTCGGAAAAAGTCATGGTATAGTATGTCGGAAAAAGTCATGGTATAGTATGTCGGAAAAAGTCATAGTATAGTATGTCGGAAAAAAGTTATAAAAAGTCATAGTATAGTATGTCGAAAAAAAGTCATAGTATAGTATGTCGGAAAAAAGTTATAAAAAGTCATAGTATAGTATGTCGGAAAAAGTCATAGTATAGTATGTCGGAAAAAGTCATAGTATAGTATGTCGGAAAAAAGTTATAAAAACTCATAGTATAGTATGTCGAAAAAAAGTCATAGTATAGTATGTCGGAAAAAAGTTATAAAAAGTCATAGTATAGTATGTCGGAAAAAAGTTATAAAAAGTCAGTATAGCATGTCGAAAAAAAGTTATAAAAAGTCATAGTATAGTATGTTGGAAAAAGTCATGGTATAGTATGTCGGAAAAAGTCATGGTATAGTATGTCGGAAAAAGTCATAGTATAGTACGTTGAAAAAAAGTTATAAAAAGTCATAGTATAGTATGTCGGAAAAAGTCATAGTATAGTATGTCGGAAAAAGTCATAGTATAGTATGTCGGAAAAAAGTTATAAAAAGTCATAGTATAGTATGTCGGAAAAAAGTTATAAAAAGTCATAGTATAGTATGTCGGAAAAAGTCATGGTATAGTATGTCAGAAAAAAGTTATAAAAAGTCAGTATAGTATGTCGAAAAAAAGTTATAAAAAGTCATAGTATAGTATGTCGGAAAAAGTCATGGTATAGTATGTCGGAAAAAAGTTATAAAAAGTCATAGTATAGTATGTCGGAAAAAGTCATAGTATAGTATGTCGGAAAAAAGTTATAAAAAGTCATAGTATAGTATGTCGGAAAAAGTCATAGTATAGTATGTCGGAAAAAAGTTATAAAAAGTCATAGTATAGTATGTCGGAAAAAGTCATAGTATAGTATGTCGGAAAAAAGTTATAAAAACTCATAGTATAGTATGTCGGAAAAAGTCATAGTATAGTATGTCGGAAAAAAGTTATAAAAAGTCACAGTATAGTATGTCGGAAAAAAGTTATAAAAAGTCATAGTATAGTATGTCGGAAAAAAGTTATAAAAAGTCAGTATAGTATGTCGAAAAAAAGTTATAAAAAGTCATAGTATAGTATGTCGGAAAAAGTCATGGTATAGTATGTCGGAAAAAGTCATGGTATAGTATGTCGGAAAAAGTCATAGTATAGTACGTTGAAAAAAAGTTATAAAAAGTCATAGTATAGTATGTCGGAAAAAGTCATGGTATAGTATGTCGGAAAAAGTCATGGTATAGTATGTCGGAAAAAGTCATAGTATAGTACGTCGAAAAAAAGTTATAAAAAGTCATAGTATAGTATGTCGAAAAAAGTCATAGTATAGTATGTCGAAAAAAAGTGATAAAAAGTCATAGTATAGTATGTCGAAAAAAAGTCAGTATAGTATGTCGAAAAAAGTCATAAAAAGTCATAGTATAGTATGTCGAAAAAAAGTTATAAAAAAGTTCTAGTATAGTATGTCGAAAAAAAGTCATTGCATAGTATGTCGAAAAAAGTCATAGTATAGTATGTCGAAAAAAAGTAATAGTATAGTATGTCGAAAAAAAGTGATAAAAAGTCATAGTATAGTATGTCGAAAAAAAGTAATAGTATAGTATTTCGAAAAAAAGTGATAAAAAGTCATAGTATGTCAGAAAAAGTCATAGTATAGTATGTCGTAAAAAAGTTATAAAAAGTCATAGTATAGTATGTCGAAAAAAAGTTAAAAAAAGTCATAGTATAGTATGTCGTAAAAAAAGTTATAAAAAGTCATAGTATAGTATGTCGGAAAAAAGTTATAAAAAGTCATAGTATAGTATGTCGGAAAAAGTCATGGTATAGTATGTCGGAAAAAGTCATGGTATAGTATGTCGGAAAAAGTCATAGTATAGTATGTCGGAAAAAAGTTATAAAAAGTCATAGTATAGTATGTCGAAAAAAAGTCATAGTATAGTATGTCGGAAAAAAGTTATAAAAAGTCATAGTATAGTATGTCGGAAAAAAGTTATAAAAAGTCAGTATAGTATGTCGAAAAAAAGTTATAAAAAGTCATAGTATAGTATGTCGGAAAAAGTCATGGTATAGTATGTCGGAAAAAGTCATGGTATAGTATGTCGGAAAAAGTCATGGTATAGTATGTCGGAAAAAGTCATAGTATAGTACGTTGAAAAAAAGTTATAAAAATCATAGTATAGTATGTCGAAAAAAAGTGATAAAAAGTCATAGTATAGTATGTCGAAAAAAAGTCATAGTATAGTATGTCGAAAAAAAGTGACAAAAAGTCATGGTATAGAATGTCGAAAAAAGTCATAGTATAGTATGTCGAAAAAAAGTCAGTATAGTATGTCGAAAAAAGTCATAAAAAGTCATAGTATAGTATGTCGAAAAAAAGTTATAAAAAAGTTCTAGTATAGTATGTCGAAAAAAAGTCATTGCATAGTATGTCGAAAAAAGTCATAGTATAGTATGTCGAAAAAAAGTAATAGTATAGTATGTCGAAAAAAAGTGATAAAAAGTCATAGTATAGTATGTCGAAAAAAAGTAATAGTATAGTATGTCGAAAAAAAGTGATAAAAAGTCATAGTATGTCAGAAAAAGTCATAGTATAGTATGTCGGAAAAAAGTTATAAAAAGTCATAGTATAGTATGTCGAAAAAAAGTCATAGTATAGTATGTCGGAAAAAAGTTATAAAAAGTCATAGTATAGTATGTCGGAAAAAAGTTATAAAAAGTCAGTATAGTATGTCGAAAAAAAGTTATAAAAAGTCATAGTATAGTATGTCGGAAAAAGTCATGGTATAGTATGTCGGAAAAAGTCATGGTATAGTATGTCGAAAAAAAGTTATAAAAAGTCATAGTATAGTATGTCGAAAAAAAGTCATGGTATAGAATGTCGAAAAAAAGTAATAGTATAGTATGTCGAAAAAAAGTGATAAAAAGTCATAGTATAGTATGTCGATAAAAAATCATAAAAGTCCTAGTATAGAATGTCGAAAAAAAAGTGATATAAAGTCATAGTATAGTATGTCGATAAAAAGTCATAGTATAGTATGTTGAAAAAAAGTCATAAAAAAGTCATAATATAGTATGTTGAAAAAGTCATAGTATAGTATGTCGAAAAAAAGTCATAGTATAGTATGTTGAAAAAAAGTCATAAAAAAGTCATAATATAGTATGTCGAAAAAGTCATAGTATAGTATGTCGAAAAAAAGTCATAGTATAGTATGTCGAAAAAGTCATAAAAAAGTCCTAGTATTGTATGTCGAAAAAAAAGTGATATAAAGTCATAGTAGAGTATGTCGAAAAAAGTCATTGTATAGTATGTCGAAAAAAGTCATAAAAAGTCATAGTATAGTATGTCGAAAAAAAGTCCTAGTATAGTATGTCGAAAAAAAAGTGATATAAAGTCATAGTATAGTATGTCGAAAAAGTCAAACTAGAGGAAGAACAGAAGAGGCTCACTTGTTGGCTTGACGTAGATTTTGAGCTTCAGACACGGTTTACCAGCCAGGTTGGGATGTGGAGACGCTGCAGAGACAACAGAGAGACGTCAGCAGCAAATACTCTGCACAAGTACTAATACCAGACTGTAAAAATACTGTTACAGTAAAAGTACTATTACCACAATGTAAAAATACTCTGTTACAGTAAAAGTACTATTACCACAATGTAAAAATACTCTGTTACAGTAAAAGTACTAATACCACACTGTAAAAATACTCTGTTACAGTAAAAGTGTACTATTACCACAATGTAAAAAGACTCTGTTACAGTAAAAGTGTACTATTACCACACTGTAAAAATACTCTGTTACAGTAAAAGTGTACTATTACCACAATGTAAAAAGACTCTGTTACAGTAAAAGTGTACTATTACCACAATGTAGAAATACTCTGTTACAGTAAAAGTACTATTACCACAATGTAAAAATACTCTGTTACAGTAAAAGTACTATTACCACAATGTAAAAATACTCTGTTACAGTAAAAGTACTAATACCACACTGTAAAAATACTCTGTTACAGTAAAAGTGTACTATTACCACAATGTAAAAAGACTCTGTTACAGTAAAAGTGTACTATTACCACACTGTAAAAATACTCTGTTACAGTAAAAGTACTAATACCACAATGTAAAAATACTGATTAACGGGCTCGTCGATTAACGGGCTCATTGATTAACAAACTCATTGATTAACGGGCTCATTGATTAACGGGCTCATTGATTAACGGGCTCATTGATTAACGGGCTCATTGATTAACGGGCTCATTGATTAACGGGCTCATTGATTAACGGAGTAATTGATTAACGGACGCATTGATTAACGAGCTCATTGATTAAACGGATCATTGATTAACGGACTAATTGATTAATGGAGAGCAAACAGTTTTCTGTTGTTTCTGAAAGGCTAAATGCCAACAAATGTGGAGTGAAGCAGAATACTTTGTGTGATAAAAACATCGACCGTTTCTCTGCTCAACATCAGAAGTATCACAAAGACTGGAAACTGTTAGCCTAGCCTGAGTACTACAGACAGACAGCAGTACTCAGTAGTACTCAGTGTGTAGTACTTACAGACGTAGTAGTACTCATGTCCGGGCCTGAACTCGAAGCCCAGGCTGAAGGGCGTGAACAGCTGGAACTTCTCGGAGAACTTGAGCGGTCCATTGGGGCTCTGCGGCCGGTTGCACTCCCAGCGTTTGAAACCCTTCCTGTGGTGGTCGCAGCTGGTGTAGCCGTCGTAGTTCACCATGTACAACACGTAGTGCTCCATGCGCTCCTCCGGCTCCGCCCACTCGTAGTGAGGACAGTAGATGTCCAGGTAGTCGTTGATCGCCACCTCCACCGTGTACTCGCCCCGGAGGAACCTGAGGAAGACGAGGAGAAATGATGTCATTTCCTGTTTATAGTACAGGCGTGTTTCCTGTTCACTGCAGCCATTTGGTTTTGTTCCACATGTACGTGTCGTACATCAAACTGAGCGTCTCCATCAGGCAGAGTGAGCTATGACGTTCACTAACAATAAATTATGCAAACCACGTACATATCAGCTGTGCGACCAAGATTAGAGGCGTAACCACTTAAAAGATGGGTGAGTAGAACATAAACTGTCTTGTTAAGCGTTCAGTTGTACTTCGCTCCACCCTCGATGTTACACTCTGCTGGGCGGAGGAGAGGAGGAGATAGCTACAACAATGCTACCAATTGGACAAAATTACGCAAAAATCATTCCACGTGTAGAAATGGATGCACGAGCGCGTATATATCACTTTACATGTAAACCTATAACATTTTTATGTGGAATTAAAATACGTATTTACAGAGTAAGTTATGCTTATTTACAAATTGCCCTGTATTTTTGTGGATGTGACTTTACACAACACAAAAACAAAAATACGTTTGCGGGTAGTGAAATATTTGTAGATCATGGTACACATGATGAATTGTCTTCTGTGGATTACAACTATTATCTACAGATCTGCTGCGGTACCAATCGGACAAAATTCCGTAAACAGGAGGGAAGTTACAAACGTCACATGGCCCATAAATCCACAGGAAGCGATCTGCAAATGCGCAAATATCATTCCACGTGTAGAAATAGATGCACAAATGCGTATATATCACTTTACATGTAAACCTTAGAAATACGTATTTACAGAGTAAGTTATGCGTATTTGAAAATTGCCCTTTATTTTGGTGGATGTGACTTTACACAACACAAAAACAAAAATACAATTCAATACAAATACAAATCTTATAACTTCTCTATCTTTATATATCATTTTATTCTAAAATAGAACAACTGTAATCCCTCCGGGGATTAATAAAGTATTTCTGATTCTGATATCTCTCATTAAACAGCGTTTAATAAGGCTTTTATTTCCGGTAAAACAGCGTCAGAAATAATAACCCAGAAAACGATAATAAATTCAGATGAAGTTCTGAGAAAAGCTGCTAAAATCAAAATATTAAATATAAACTTGTGTTACAGATAAATGACACTGTTGTACATATTTTGTATATTTCTGTTGGTTCTAATTGGATGATGAGCTGTGAGGACGGAGGTCTGTCATACCACAGTTTCACCAGCAGGAGGAGCTCTGCAACAACACCTGGGCATTCTGGGTATTCTCATATTAACACTCTCCAGGTCATATTCACTTAAAAACACAGACTGACTGTGGTGAATATGTATTATATTATATTATATATATTGTATATTATATATTATATATTATATATTATATATATATAATATAATATTGCTGGAGGACTCAGAGACTCTTTAACATGTCTGCTAATAGTTTTGGTCATTTAAATGAAGTCATTTATCAATAAAATCATTCTCAATATTTTCTGTTTGTTTTATTTCTCAGTGAGATGAATATTTTTGGACAAAACGAGACACGTGAAGACGTCACTGTGGACACGTCACTGTGGAAACATACTAGTCAGATAAAGAGCTAATTAAAGCTAATTAAAGTATAATGCTGCAGAAATAACCCAACAGCTTGATGTGAAACATGTAGAAGGTGTTTTAGTCTCACAGCTGCTGTCGCTGTAATTTACATCATTTAACTGATCGCAAACACAGAACGTGTCACAACTTTGTCCTCAACCATCGACCATCGACCATCTACCATCGACCATCAACCATCATCCATCAAACATCATTCATCAACCATCGACCATCATCCATCAACCATCAACCATCATCCATCATCCATCGACCATCAACCATCATCCATCATCCATCAAACATCGACCATCATCCATCAAACATCATCCATCAAACATCGACCATCGACCATCGACCATCATCCATCGACCATCAACCATCGACCATCATCCATCAACCATCAACCATCATCCATCATCCATCAAACATCATCCATCAAACATCGACCATCATCCATCAAACATCATTCATCAAACATCGACCATCGACCATCGACCATCATCCATCGACCATCGACCATCATCCATCAACCATCGACCATCGACCATCAAACATCGACCATCATCCATCAAACATCGACCATCATCCATCAACCATCGACCATCAAACATCGACCATCAACCATCAAACATCGACCATCAACCATCAAACATCGACCATCATCCATCAACCATCATCCATCATCCATCATCCATCATCCATCGACCATCATCCATCATCCATCAAACATCATCCATCAAACATCGACCATCATCCATCAACCATCATCCATCATTCATCATCCATCGACCATCATCCATCATCCATCAACCATCATCCATCATCCATCGACCATCATCCATCAACCATCATCCATCATCCATCGACCATCATCCATCAACCATCATCCATCATCCATCAACCATCATCCATCATCCATCGACCATCATCCATCATCCATCAACCATCATCCATCATCCATCATCCATCAACCATCAACCATCATCCATCATCCATCAACCATCAACCATCATCCATCAACCATCATCCATCATCCATCATCCATCAACCATCAACCATCATCCATCATCCATCAACCATCAACCATCATCCATCAACCATCAACCATCATCCATCAACCATCATCCATCAACCATCAACCATCAACCATCATCCATCGACCATCAGCCATCATCCATCATCCATCGACCATCAACCATCATCCATCATCCATCAACCATCATCCATCATCCATCGACCATCAACCATCAACCATCATCCATCAACCATCAACCATCATCCATCATCCATCGACCATCATCCATCAACCATCATCCATCATCCATCATCCATCGACCATCATCCATCAACCATCATCCATCATCCATCGACCATCAACCATCATCCATCATCCATCAACCATCATCCATCATCCATCATCCATCATCCATCATCCATCATCCATCAACCATCAACCATCAACCATCATCCATCAACCATCAACCATCATCCATCATCCATCGACCATCAACCATCATCCATCATCCATCGACCATCAACCATCATCCATCATCCATCGACCATCATCCATCGACCATCAACCATCATCCATCAACCATCATCCATCATCCATCATCCATCGACCATCATCCATCAACCATCAACCATCATCCATCATCCATCAACCATCAACCATCATCCATCAACCATCAACCATCAACCATCATCCATCAACCATCATCCATCATCCATCATCCATCGACCATCATCCATCAACCATCAACCATCAACCATCATCCATCAACCATCATCCATCATCCATCGACCATCAACCATCATCCATCATCCATCGACCATCAACCATCATCCATCATCCATCATCCATCGACCATCAACCATCATCCATCATCCATCAACCATCATCCATCATCCATCATCCATCGACCATCAACCATCAACCATCATCCATCATCCATCGACCATCAACCATCAACCATCATCCATCATCCATCATCCATCGACCATCAACCATCATCCATCATCCATCATCCATCGACCATCAACCATCAACCATCATCCATCATCCATCATCCATCGACCATTAACCATCATCCATCATCCATCAACCATCATCCATCATCCATCATCCATCATCCATCATCCATCAACCATCAACCATCATCCATCATCCATCATCCATCAACCATCATCCATCATCCATCATCCATCATCCATCATCCATCAACCATCAACCATCAACCATCATCCATCATCCATCAACCATCATCCATCATCCATCATCCATCATCCATCAACCATCAACCATCATCCATCAACCATCATCCATCAAACATCGACCGTCGACCATCAATCACAGAAAACTATCTAACAAACTTCCTGTTTCTCTGAATATTCAGGTCACAACAACACCAGAGATAACGTCCAATCAGCAGAGTTCATTTGCATTATGGTAATGAGGTTTGAACTCAAGGTCCGCTCTGATTGGCTAAGCAGTCCGGGTCTAATCACAGCTCGCTTTAAATTCAGCGCCGTCTGATTTCACGTGTTGATGTCTGTATGTGTGTGTGCGAATGTGTGTGTGTGTGTGTGTGTGTGTGTGTGTGTGTGTGTGTGTGTGCGTGTGTGCTAACATTAGCTAAACGCGGTTTAGCCCCCTGAATGCGATGTGATATTGATGATGTTGATATTGATGATGTGATATTAATGATGTTGATATTGATGATGTGATATTGATGATGTGATATTGATGATGTGATATTGATGATGTGATATTGATGATGTTGATATTGATGATGTGATATTGATGATGTGATATTGATGATGTGATATTGATGATGTTGATATTGATGATGTGATATTGATGATGTTGATATTGATGATGTGATATTGATATTGATGATGTGATATTGATGATGTGATATTGATGATGTTGATATTGATGATGTTGATATTGATGATGTGATATTGGTGATGTGATATTGATGATGTGATATTGGTGATGTTGATATTGATGATGTGATATTGATGATGTGATATTGATGATGTTGATATTGATGATGTGATATTGATGATGTTGATATTGATGATGTGATATTGATGATGTTGATATTGATGATGTGATATTGATGATGTTGATATTGATGATGTTGATATTGGTGATGTTGATATTGATGATGTGATATTGATGATGTTGATATTGATGATGTGATATTGGTGATGTTGATATTGATGATGTGATATTGATGATGTGATATTGATGATGTTGATATTGATGATGTGATATTGATGATGTTGATATTGATGATGTTGATATTGATGATGTGATATTGATGATGTTGATATTGATGATGTGATATTGATGATGTTGATATTGATGATGTTGATATTGATGATGTGATATTGATGATGTGATATTGATGATGTTGATATTGATGATGTTGATATTGATGATGTGATATTGATGATGTTGATATTGATGATGTGATATTGATGATGTTGATATTGATGATGTTGATATTGATGATGTGATATTGATGATGTGATATTGATATTGATGATATTGATGATGTATATATTGAAGATGTGATATTGATGATGTTGATATTGATGTGATATTGATGATGTGATATTGATGATGTGATATTGATATTGATGATGTGATATTGATGATGTTGATATTGATGATGATGTGATATTGATGATGTTGATATTGATGATGTGATATTGATGATGTGATATTGATGATGTGATATTGATGATGTTGATATTGTTGATATTGATGATGTGATATTGATGATGTTGATATTGATGATGTGATATTGATGATGTTGATATTGATGATGTGATATTGATGATGTTGATATTGATGATGTTGATATTGATGATGTGATATTGATGATGTTGATATTGATGATATGATATATATGATGTTGATATTGATGATGTTGATATTGATGATGTGATATTGATGATGTTGATATTGATGATGTGATATTGATGATGTGATATTGGTGATGTTGATATTGATGATGTGATATTGATGATGTTGATATTGATGATGTGATATTGATGATGTGATATTGGTGATGTTGATATTGATGATGTGATATTGATGATGTTGATATTGATGATGTGATATTGATGATGTGATATTGATGATGTTGATATTAATGATGTGATATTGATGATGTTGATATTGATGATGTTGATATTGATGATGTGATATTGATGATGTTGATATTGATGATGTGATATTGATATTGATGTGATATTGATATTGATGATATTGATGATGTATATATTGAAGATGTGATATTGATGATGTTGATATTGATGATGTGATATTGATGATGTGATATTGATATTGATGATGTGATATTGATATTGATGATGTGATATTGGTGATGTTGATATTGATGATGTATATATTGATGATGTGATATTGATGATGTTGATATTGATGATGTGATATTGATATTGATGATGTGATATTGATATTGATGATGTGATATTGGTGATGTTGATATTGATGATGTATATATTGATGATGTGATATTGATGATGTTGATATTGATGTGATATTGATGATGTTGATATTGATGATGTGATATTGATGATGTGATATTGATATTGATAATGTGATATTGATGATGTGATATTGATATTGATGATGTGATATTGGTGATGTTGATATTGATGATGTATATATTGATGATGTGATATTGATGATGTGATATTGATGATGTTGATATTGATGATGTGATATTGATGATGTTGATATTGATGATGTGATATTGATGATGTGATATTGATGATGTTGATATTGATGATGTATATATTGATGATGTTGATATTGATGATGTGATATTGATGATGTTAATATTGATGATGTGATATTGATGATGTGATATTGATATTAATATTGATGATTTGATTTCAGCCTCTGGTCTCATTATTCTTAGTGAAGCTTCCTGAAAGCGTCAAGTCGGGTGAACAAAGACGTTATTTTTGGCACAGATGCAGCTCCGTATAATCGAGTTATGAGTCCGTTACGCCGAGCTGCTGAATCACAGCACCGATTATTCCAGCGTGACCCGAAGGCAGCATCATAGCGTGGTCCCGACGGAGGTCGATCAGCTGGAAACGTCCCGCGGAGCGAAGTGTTTCTCCTCCGCCGCGCCCCCTCTGTCTCCGCTAACACCATTAGCAAAGTGCATGCTAACTGAGTTAGCTGAGGGATCGGGTGACGCTAACAGGCGGTGCGTTCACTGACCTCCGTCCTCTCAGCTCTCACATCATCACTCATCACTCTAATGGAGAGACGCTCTGTGTCCGTCCCAGCGGGCCGAGGGACCAACGGGTTCACGTCATCATCATCATCATCATCATCATCATTGTCAAATACTCAAGTACCTCAAAATTGTACTTGAGTAAATGTACTTAGTTACTTTCCATCACTTCTCTCCTTTCTTCCTTCCTTCCTTCTTTCCTTTTCTCCTTCTCTCTCTCCTTCCTTCCTTCCTTCCTTCCTTCTCTCCTTCCTTCCTTCTCTTCCTTCCTTCCTTCCTTCCAGCCTCTGATTGGCCGAGAGGAGCTGATCAGATGTTTTTAGTGTTTCCGTCCAGCAGCTGCAGCGAATCTCTGAATCTATTTCTCCGTCCACAGCCGTGATGTCACAGCTCCCAGCATGCCTCGCTGTGATTTACGGTTTAATCTGTGCAGGTCTGTGAAGGTCAGGTGGATCAGATCCAGGTCCAGGTCATTCGTCAGGCTTCCTGACAGACAGGCTGAAGAACAGAGACCTGCTGACGGATTAAAGCTGAGACCGGCTCAGACAGTACCAGGATTCCTCTATACTGTTGGACACACCTGGTAGCTGCTTCATATCCAAACACCAGAGAATACTGGACCAAACCAGGACTAAAACACCAGAGAATACTGGACCAAACCAGGACCAAAACACCAGATAATATTGGACCAAACCAGGACTAAAACACCAGAGAATACTGGACCAAACCAGGACTAAAAAAACAGAGAATACTGGACCAAACCAGGACTAAAACACCAGATAATACTGGACCAAACCCAGACCAAAACACCAGAGAATACTGGACCAAACCAGGACCAAAACACCAGAGAATACTGGACCAAACCAGGACTAAAACACCAGAGAATACTGGACCAAACCAGGACTAAAACACCAGATAATACTGGACCAAACCAGGACTAAAACACCAGAGAATACTGGACCAAACCAGGACTAAAACACCAGAGAATACTGGACCAAACCAGGACTAAAACACCAGATAATACTGGACCAAACCAGGACTAAAAAAACAGAGAATACTGGACCAAACCAGGACCAAAACACCAGAGAATATTGGACCAAACCAGGACTAAAACACCAGAGAATACTGGACCAAACCAGGACTAAAACACCAGATAATACTGGACCAAACCAGGACTAAAACACCAGAGAATACTGGACCAAACCAGGACCAAAACACCAGATAATATTGGACCAAACCAGGACTAAAAAAACAGAGAATACTGGACCAAACCAGGACTAAAACACCAGATAATACTGGACCAAACCCAGACCAAAACACCAGAGAATACTGGACCAAACCAGGACCAAAACACCAGAGAATACTGGACCAAACCAGGACTAAAACACCAGAGAATACTGGACCAAACCAGGACTAAAACACCAGATAATACTGGACCAAACCAGGACTAAAACACCAGAGAATACTGGACCAAACCAGGACTAAAACACCAGAGAATACTGGACCAAACCAGGACTAAAACACCAGATAATACTGGACCAAACCAGGACTAAAAAAACAGAGAATACTGGACCAAACCAGGACCAAAACACCAGAGAATATTGGACCAAACCAGGACTAAAACACCAGAGAATACTGGACCAAACCAGGACCAAAACACCAGAGAATACTGGACCAAACCAGGACTAAAACACCAGAGAATACTGGACCAAACCGGGACCAAAACACCAGAGAATACTGGACCAAACCAGGACTAAAACACCAGATAATACTGGACCAAACCAGGACTAAAACACCAGAGAATACTGGACCAAACCAGGACTAAAACACCAGATAATACTGGACCAAACCAGGACCAAAACACCAGAGAATACTGGACCAAACCAGGACCAAAACACCAGAGAATACTGGACCAAACCAGGACTAAAACACCAGAGAATACTGGACCAAACCAGGACTAAAACACCAGAGAATACTGGACCAAACCAGGACTAAAACACCAGAGAATACTGGACCAAACCAGGACTAAAACACCAGAGAATACTGGACCAAACCGGGACTAAAATACCAGAGAATACTGGATCAAACCGGGACCAAAACACCAGAGAATATTGGACCAAACCAGGACTAAAGCACCAGGACCAGAATTGTGGACCAAGCGGGGACTAAAAAAGCAGAGAATAAACACAGGTCTGAGGGAGATCTGTGTCCAGAACTTGTTGTATTAAATGAGTTCATCACTAGATGAATGAAGCCTTAACTTAGATCTATTTTCCTCTTTTTTATGGTATATTTTGTGCGTTATGTTTTATTTTAAAGCTCTTTAATACTCAAATGAACTCAGGACTATGTTCCCAGAGCAGCTTTATTATTTCTGTCCAACAGTTACATGATCGACGTCCTCCGGAGACACTCTCACTCCTGTGTTAATGTAACCTGAGTTGGTCCTGACAGGCTCAGCGACAATATGCACAGTGTTTCCTTCAGGTTCAGACAAGAAGCTACAAGCTACGAGACAAAACTATCTGATCTGATGTCCAAAACCTGATCCTACACAAGCGCGCGCGCGCACACGCACGCACGCACACACACACGCACACACAAACACACACACACACACACACACAGGTTTTTGTTTTTTTGTAAGGAGAAACCTCCATCTTGCCATCCAAACCAGGGCTAAAACACCAAAGAATATTGGACCAAACCAGGACTAAATGTGGGACCAAACCAGGACTAAATATTGGACCAAACCAGGACTAAAACACCGGATAATATTGGACCAAACCAGGACTAAATATTGGACCAAACCATGACTAAATATTGGACCAAACCAGGACTAAAACACTGGATAATATTGGATCAAACTAGGACTAAATATTGGACCAAACCAGGACTAAATATTGGACCAAACCAGGACTAAATATTGGACCAAACCAGGACTAAATATTGGACCAAACCAGGACTGAATATTGGACCAAACCATGACTAAATATTGGACCAAACCAGGACTAAATATTGGACCAAACCAGGACTAAATATTGGACCAAACCACGACTAAATACTGGACCAAACCAGGACTGAATTTTGGACCAAACCATGACTAAAACACCGGATAATATTGGACCAAACCAGGACTAAATATTGGACCAAACTAGGACTAAATATTGGACCAAACCAGGACTAAATATTGGACCAAACCAGGACTAAATACTGGACCAAACCAGGACTGAATATTGGACCAAACCATGACTAAAACACCGGATAATATTGGACTAAACTAGGACTAAATATTGAACCAAACCAGGACTAAATATTGGACCAAACCTGGACTAAATATTGAACCAAACCATGACTAAATATTGAACCAAACCATGACTAAATATTGGACCAAACCAGGACTAAATATTGGACCAAACCAGGACTAAATATTGGACCAAACCAGGACTAAATATTGGACCAAACCAGGACTAAATATTGGACCAAACCAGGACTAAGTATTGGACCAAACCATGACTAAATATTGGACCAAACCAGGACTGAATATTGGACCAAACCTGGACTAAATATTGAACCAAACCATGACTAAATATTGGACCAAACCATGACTAAAACACCGGATAATATTGGACCAAACTAGGACTAAATATTGGACCAAACCAGGACTAAATATTGGACCAAACCTGGACTAAAACACCAGAGAATATTGGACTGAACCAGGACTAAAACACCAGAGAATATTGGACCAAACCAGGATTAAAAAAACAGATAATAATGGACCAAACCAGGACTAAATATTGGACCAAACCAGGACTAAATATTGGACAAAACCTGGACTAAAACACCAGATAATATTGGACCAAAGTAGGACTAAATATTGGACCAAACCAGGACTAAATATTGGGCCAAACCAGGACTAAAACACCAGAGAATATTGGACCAAAGTAGGACTAAATATTGGACCAAACCAGGACTAAATATTGGGCCAAACCAGGACTAAAACACCAGAGAATATTGGACCGAACCAGGACTAAAACACCAGAGAATATTGGACCAAACCAGGATTAAAAAAACAGATAATATTGGACCAAACCAGGACTAAATATTTTATCAAACCAGGACTAAAACACCAGATAATATTGGACCAAACCAGGACTAAAACACCAGAGAATATTGGACCAAACCAGGATTAAAAAAACAGATAATATTGGACCAAACCAGGACTAAATATTTGACCAAACCAGGACTAAATATTGGACCAAAGCAGGACTAAAACACCAGAGAATATTGTACCAAACCAGGACTAAAACACCAGAGAATATTGGACCAAACCAGGACTAAAACACCAGATAATATTGGACCAAACCAGGACTAAAACACCAGAGAATATTGGACCAAACCAGGACTAAAACACCAGAGAATATTGGACCAAACCAGGACTAAATATTGGACCAAACCTGGACTAAAACACCAGAGAATACTGGACCAAACCAGGACCAAAACACCAGAGAATACTGGACCAAACCAGGACTAAAACACCAGAGAATACTGGACCAAACCGGGACCAAAATACCAGAGAATACTGGACCAAATCAGGACTAAAACACCAGAGAATATTGGACCAAACCAGGACCAAAACACCAGAGAATACTGGACCAAACCAGGACTAAAACACCAGAGAATATTGGACCAAACCAGGATTAAAAAAACAGATAATATTGGACCAAACCAGGACTAAATATTGGGCCAAACCAGGACTAAAACACCAGAGAATATTGGACCAAACCAGGATTAAAAAAACAGATAATATTGGACCAAACCAGGACTAAATATTGGACCAAACCAGGACTAAAACACCAGATAATATTGGACCAAACCAGGACTAAAACACCAGAGAATATTGGACCAAACCAGGACTAACACACCAGAGAATATTGGACTAAAGCAGGGCTAAATATTGGGCCAAACCAGGACTAAAACACCAGAGAATATTGGACCGAACCAGGACTAAAACACCAGAGAATATTGGACCAAACCAGGATTAAAAAAACAGATAATATTGGACCAAACCAGGACTAAATATTTGACCAAACCAGGACTAAATATTGGACCAAAGCAGGACTAAAACACCAGATAATATTGTACCAAACCAGGACTAAAACACCAGAGAATATTGGACCAAACCAGGACTAAAACACCAGAGAATACTGGACCAAACCAGAACTAAAACACCAGAGAATACTGGACCAAACCAGGACTAAAACACCAGAGAATACTGGACCAAACCAGGACTAAAACACCAGAGAATATTGGACCAAACCAGGACTAAAACACCAGATAATATTGGACCAAACCAGGACTAAAACACCAGATAATATTGGACCAAACCAGGACTAAAACACCAGATAATATTGGACCAAACCAGGACTAAAACACCAGAGAATACTGGATCAAACCAGGACTAAAACACCAGAGAATACTGGACCAAACCAGGACTAAAACACCAGAGAATACTGGACCAAACCAGGACTAAAACACCAGAGAATACTGGACCAAACCAGGACTAAAACACCAGATAATACTGGACCAAACCAGGACTAAAACACCAGTTGTTGAGTTTGTGTGTGTGCAGCTCATATAACTATATAGACCTATTAGTGTGTTTCTATTGATGACACTGTGTTCATAAATACATCTTGTTGCTGTCGACATAAAAATATACATATACATACATAATAATATACATACATAATAATATGTATACCGTAATAATAAACAACTAAAAAACTTTTCAAACTTTAAAGTGCTACCAAAATAAAAGCATCAGGTGTTTTTCTGCCTGTGAACTCTGACACGTTGAAGTACATATAATCTGACAGTAGTACTGAAGTACTGATATGAGTTATGGAGGGTACACATTCCTGAGGCGTGTAATATTCAGAAACGCACGCACGCACCAGTAGCCGCCACATGTTCACTGCAACACGACTCCAGTCTCTTTGTCTCTGGTTACCACGGCGACTAATGATGAACTCAACACCGGGTGTGTGTGTGTGTGTGTGTGTGTGGTGTGTGTGTGTGTGTGTGTGTGTGTGTGTGTGTGTGGTGTGTGTGTGTGTGTGTGTGTGTGTGTGTGTGTGTGTGTGTGTGTGTGTGCGTGCGTGCGTGCGTAAATCACAGTTAGCTTGTGGAGCTCTGCAGTACTGATCTGTGGTTAGCTTAGCTTAGCACAAACACTGGAAGCGGGGGGAAACTGTTAGCCAGTCTGTGTGGAGTGAACGCTCAGACATGAAACTGACATCATTCTTCTTCTGTGGTTCTGGGGAACACAGCGGAGGACATGATTACCCAGAATGCCTCAGTGTATGAGGTGAGCTTCAGGTTAAAGCTGTAAACACCAGAAGAGAGAGACACATGTCCAGAGCACCGAGGAGGAGGACAAGTTGTAGAAGACGACTCACCCGAAAATCTGCCAGCTGTCAATCAAAATTCCCCCCCACCCCCACCCCGCCCAGTCAGAAACAACAGGAAGCTGCTGCTTTATGACCTGAGAGGTGAAGCAAACACACAGTGACCCCCCCTCCATGGAGGTCATGTGACCCCTGTTGGCCCCCGAGACCCCGTATGGTCCTCTATTATCTCTACACCTGTCAGTCATCAGACGAGGAGGAGAGGAGGAGGAGGAGGAGAGGAGGAGGAGGAGAGGAGGAGAGGAAGAAGAGGAGAGGAGGAGGAGAGGAGGGAGAGGAAGAGGAGGAGAGGAGAGGAAGAAGAGGAGAGGAGGAGGAGGAGAGAAGGAGAGAAGGAGAGGAGGAGAGGAAGAGAGGAAGAGGAGGAGGAGGAAAGAAGGAGAGGAGGAGGAGGAGAGAAGGAGAGGAAGAGGAGGAGGAGGAGGAGGAGAGGAAGAGGAGGAGGAGGAGAGGAGGAGGAGGAGGAGAGGAGAGAAGGAGGAGAGGAGGAGAGGAGGAGGAGGAGGAGAGGAGAGGAGGAGGAGAGGAGGAGAGGAGGAGGAGGAGGAGAGGAGAGGAGGAGGAGGAGAGAAGGAGAGGAAGAGGAGGAGGAGGAGAGGAAGAGGAGGAGAGGAGGAAGAGAGGAGGAGGAGGAGAGGAGGAGGACGTTCCCAACGCTTAGAAAAAGTGGAGCGGGGGGGAAACTGCTAGCCTAGCTTAGCACAAAGACTGGAAGCGGGGGGAAACTGATAGCCTAGCTCCACCCTCCCAGTTCTTCTGAGGCTCACAGCTGCTGGTTTCACTGGTGGATTTAAAACCTGCTGACTGAACCAGTTTGTGATTTTCTAATGAAAGCAGTTTAAACCTTCTTCAGGCTCTGAGCTGTGCTCCTCTTCCTCACAGCTGATCTTCATCATTAAAGCTGATTGGTTGTTGTTAATCTGAGTAATATGATGTGAACGAGGGATTTATTCCTCTATTGCTCTGAGCAGCAGAAGCCTCCTCCTCCTCCTCCTCCTCCTCCTCGTCTTCCTCACTGGTTTACACAGATCAGCAGCATGGTGAGGAGCTCTGAGCTCTGTGACATCAGGTTTACAGCTGAGAGCAACAGAACAGGGTTCTACAGAGAACCTGTACGTTCTGTACTGAAGCATATTCACTTTGCTGATGCCGACCTCACATCACTGTCGCAGACATATTTACAATGTTGGAATAAAAGCAGGAGAGTTTTGTAGAGTTGCGGTGCGCCCACGGCGCTAGACGCGCTTTAGAGGTTTACCTCCATGTACTAACAACGTTTCATCAGCCGTGGATGAAATAACCTCCGTAACAACAACGACAATGACGACAGCAACAACAACGACGACGACAATGATAACAATGACGACAATGGCGACAGCAACAACGACAACGACGACGACAATGACAACAACGACAGCAACAACAACGACGACAATGACGACAATGGCGACAGCAACAACAACGACAACAACAACAACGACAATGACGACAACAACGATGACAATGACAACAATGACAACAGCAACGACGACAACTTCAGTGACGACAAAAACGACAATGGCGACAGCAACAACAACGACAACAACAACAACGACAATGACGACAACAACGACGACAATGACAACAATGACAACAGCAACGACGACAACTTCAGTGACGACAAAAACGACAATGAAGACAATGACGGCAGTAACAACAACGACGACGACAATGACGACAGCAACGACAATGACCACAGCAACAACAACGACAACAATGACGACAATGACGACGGCAACGACAATGACGACAACAATGACGACAGCAACAACAACGACGTCAATGACGACAGCAACAACAACGACGACAATGACGACAGCAACAACAACAACGACGACAATGACCACAGCAACAACAACAACGACGACAATGACCACAGCAACAACAACAACGACGACAACAATGATGACAATGACAACAACGACAACAATGCCGACAATGACTACAGCAACAGCAACGACGACAATGACAACAACGACAACAATGACAACGATGACGACAGCAAAAACAACGACAACAACGACATTGACGACAGCAACAACAATGACAACAATGACGACAGCAACAACAACGACGACAATGGCGACAGCAACAACAACGACGACAATGACGACAATGACAACAATGGCGACAGCAACAACGACAACAACAACAACAATGGCGACAATTGCGACAGCAACAACAACGACGACAATGACGACAATCGCGACAGCAACAACAACGACAATGACAATGACGACAATCGCGACAGCAACAACAACGACAATGACAATGACGACAATCGCGACAGCAACAACAACGACAATGACAATGACGACAATCGCGACAGCAACAACAATGACAATGACGAAAGCAACAACAACGACAATGACGACAGCAACGACGACAATGATGAAGCAACAACAACGACAACAGCGGTGGCTACAGCCGAGGAGAGCGGATACTGTTGATATCGTCTGGTGAAGTCTTGGTTGTTTATCTGGTGAGTCAGGTTAACAGGTCCCCATGCTGATCGTGACATCATCCAGGTGAGTGTTCACTTCTCTTCACGCACTTTAAAGAGTGTTAACGAGCCTTAATAAGCTTCAACGAGCTTCAACGAGCTTTAGCGAGCTTTAACGAGCATCAACGAGCTATAACAAGCTTTAACGAGCTTCAAGGAGCTTTAACAAGCTTTAACGAGCTTCAATGAGATTTAACGAGTTTCAACGAGCTTCAACAAGCTTCAATGAGCTACAACGAGCTTTAACAAGCTTTAACGAGCTTCAATGAGATTTAACGAGCTTCAACAAGTTTCAACAAGTTCAACGAGCTTTAACAAGCTTTATCGAGCTTCAATGAGATTTAACAAGCTTCAATAAGCTTCAACGAGCTACAACGAGCTTTAACGAGCTTCAACAAGTTTCAACAAGTTTCAACAAGTTCAACGAGCTTCAATAAGCTTCAACGAGCTACAACGAGCTACAACGAGCTTTAACGAGCTTCAATAAGTTTCAACAAGTTCAACGAGCTTCAATAAGCTTCAACGAGCTACAACGAGCTACAACGAGCTTTAACGAGCTTCAACAAGTTTCAACAAGTTCAACGAGCTTCAATAAGCTTCAACGAGCTACAACGAGCTACAACGAGCTTTAACGAGCTTCAACAAGTTTCAACAAGTTCAACGAGCTTCAATAAGCTTCAACGAGCTACAACGATCTACAACGAGCTTTAACGAGCTTCAATAAGTTTCAACGAGCTACAACGAGCTACAACGAGCTTTAGCGAGCTACAACGAGCTTTAACGAGCTTCAACGAGCTTCAATGAGCTTCAACGAGCTACAACGAGCTACAACGAGCTACAACGAGCTTTAACGAGCTTCAATAAGTTTCAACGAGCTACAACGAGCTACAACGAGCTTTAACGAGCTTCAATGAGCTTCAACGAGCTACAACGAGCTACAACGAGCTTTAACGAGCTTCAACAAGCTTTAACAAGTTCAACGAGCTTCAACAAGCTTTAACAAGCTTTAACGAGGGACTGATGCTGAAATAAAAACTGGTCGACGTCAGCGAGACAAGCCAAGAGTTTCCCCCAAAAATATAAAAATCTGAGCTGAGGTTTGTTAGCAGCCAAACTCCAGATTCTCCCTTCCTCTCTTCCTCTTCCTCCTCCTCCTCCTCTCTCCTCCCCCCTCTCCTCCTCCCCCCCGCCCCCCAGGAGCAGCTTTGAATCCAGCCCTGCGGCGCCGTGGTGGTCAGACTCTGTCAGTGTAAACATGGCGAGTGATGTGGCGGCGTCTCGTTAGCACTTCAAAGCTCGTCAGGTGGCGGGAGGCCGGGGGGGGAGGGGGGGTTAAAACAAACAGTGATGTCATGACCTTCAACAAGTTTGTCAGAGAGAAGTTCATTCATCAGTTTGACTCTCCACACTTCACTTCCTCTTCCTCTCTCTCTTTCCTTCTTCTCTTCTTCCTCCTGCCATCTTGCTTTCTTTCTTCTTGTCTTCGTTGTTCCTCCCTTCTCACCTTTCCTTCCTCCCTTCCTCCTCAGTGTGTTTGTTTGTGTTCAGTCGTCCTCATCAGCACCGATCGGCTCCTCACGGTTGTCGCCGTGGGAACGATGAAGAGTGATGTGCAGAGGGAGGAGGAGGAGGAGGAGGAGAGAGGAGAGAGGAGAGAGGAGGGGGAGATGAAGGAGAGAGAGGAGGAGGAGGAGGAGGAGGAGGAGAGAGGAGAGAGGAGAGAGGAGGGGGAGGAGGAGGAGGAGGAGGAGGAGGAGGAGGAGGAGGAGAGAGGCGAGAGGAGGGGGAGATGAAGGAGAGAGAGGAGGAGGAGGAGGAGGAGGAGAGAGGAGAGAGGAGAGAGGAGAGAGGAGGAGGAGGAAGAGGAGGAGGAGGAGGAGGAGAGAGGAGAGAGGAGAGAGGAGAGGGAGATGAAGGAGAGAGAGGAGAGAGGAGAGAGGAGAGAGGAGGAGGAGGAGGAGGAGGAGGAGGAGGAGGAGGAGGAGGAGGAGAGAGGAGAGAGGAGAGAGGAGAGGGAGATGAAGGAGAGAGAGGAGAGAGGAGAGAGGAGGAGGAGGAGGAGGAGGAGATGACGGAGGGATGCAGGTCCCGGGGGGGCGGGGACATGGCCTGTGTGTTTGATTGGCAGGCAGATCCGGCCAATTGAGACGAACTAACAGAGCAGGACGCCGTCGCCGGGGCGACCGAGAGAGAGACTACCAGAGCTGTCAATCAAAGAGGTGTGTGTGTGTGTGTGTAACTGTTTTTTGGAGCATGGCCTCCTCTCCCATGATGCATCTCTCCACCTGTCACAGTCCATCTGTGTTGGTCAGACGCACACACACACACACACACACACACAGTGTGACCTCTGACCTCTGCAGATTATTTTTATGTATTTATTATTTATTTGTTTGTAAATGTATCATATCAGGTTTTTCACATTAAAAGCCTATAGAGGGAAGGGTGCACGACTTTTAATGTGAAAGCTGAGGAGGAAGTGTGTATCTGATGAAGAGTTTGTTTTATTTATGTTTCTAAATAAGAATCGATTCATCGATGTATCCAGATGTTTAACGATTTCTAAACAGATGTTTAACACCAGAATGGATATTTGCTTCATCTGAGTCTATGTGGAGGTAGAAGGAAGTTACCGCTTTTATTGTGGTAGTCTGAGTAACGTGACGTCATATCCGTTCCGTATCCGTCAACCAAAACAAACCTCAGAGAGTCTAAAACGTCGGAGGGTCGTCGTGGATACGACCTGCACCCTCCCATGTTAAATCCAGCGTGGTAAACACTACACATCCAGTAAAGGATGGAAACACTTTGGGTTTCACACATTGACAGGAAAAGCAGAGCTAGACAGAGCAGAGATAAAGCTGCATGCTAACGTCTACAAAAGGACAAACTAAGTTAAAAGAAGTCAGAACAAAGGTCTGAAATATATCCAAATATATCCAAAAAGAAAGTCTGAAAAAAGTCACCAGGTAGAACTCACCAGGTAGATCTCATCAGGTAGATCTCACCAGGTAGATCTCATCAGGTAGATCTCATCAGGTAGATCTCACCAGGTAGATCTCATCAGGTAGATCTCATCAGGTAGATCTCACCAGGTAGATCTCACCAGGTAGATCTCATCAGGTAGATCTCACCAGGTAGATCTCACCAGGTAGATCTCATCAGGTAGATCTCACCAGGTAGATCTCACCAGGTAGATCTCACCTGCTGCTCTAAACCCCCCAAAGAGACCCTGAACATCTCTGAACCCTCCAGAGTCTCATAAAGAGACACACTAACACATCACGTCCCACGACACACATGCACACACACACACACACACACACACACACACACTCGTCAGGGTAATTAGTCTTCTCCCCTCATTAAACAGATGAACCAATCAGCTGTCAGCGTGCGTCTGATGACCTCGTTAGGAAACAACAGATGAAGTCATCAGAGACGAGATGGGTTTCCTCTCCAGAGAGACGACAACACTTCATTTACTGTGATGATGTCACTGGGGGGGGGGGTTATATTATACTGTTGTTAAAGTGGTTTAAATAAATGTGACTGTGAGTCTCCATCGCTGAAGGAGGTCACGATATGAAGGAGGTCACGATATGAAGGAGGTCACGATATGAAGGAGGTCACGATATGAAGTCGATGGTCCACTAGGACGGAGTACTGGTACTGATACCGGTATTATGATACAGCAGTTACAACTCAATGTTCTGTTCTAAATGAACCTTAAAGGAGATCAGTCCAGTATTTAATCCTCTTATCAACATGGGAGTGGACTAATATGCTGCTTTATGTAAATGTATGTATATATGTATTATTGTAAATCAATGAACAATACAGATCAATAACAGATATTGGGCATGTCTGTAAAGGGGAGACTCGTGGGTACCCATAGAACCCATTTACATTCACTGATCTGGAGGTCAGAGGTCAAGGGACCCCTTTGAACATGGACATGACAGTTTTTCCTCTACAACATTTAGTGTCAGTTTGGAGTGTTATTTAACTCCTTCATGACCAGCTGGTCTGACCTGGTTGGTACCGATGGATCCATCAGGTTCTAGAGAACTTCTTTTCCCCAACATTTTCCAAACTTTTTTTTTTATTTTTTCCGAACCTTTTCAGACTCTTTTCGGACATTTTTATCGAACATTTTTCTGACTTTTCTTTCGAAAGTTTTTTAGACTTTTTTCCGACATTTTTCGAACTTTTTTTTTTCTACTTTTATTCAGACATTTTCAGACTTTTATTTATTTATTTATTTATTTATTTATTTTTATTTTTTTTTTACTTTTTTCAGAACATTACGACTTCATCGTTCTCAGTGAAACTTTAGTCTCAGTGAGGCGGCTTGAAGCTTGAAGGAGGACTGACGAGACCTTCAGGACGGGTTTCCTCTCTCTGATCAGAGTGAGACTTCGTCCTGTTGGAGGATCTTTGGAGGAGCGTCTCCGTCCTCAGGGAATTCTGGGAATGATGGCGGCTATTGTTGACGGCAGCGTGTGATTGGTGGAGCGTAGCAGCCGCTGACAGGGAGACGAGGGCAGGGGGGCAACCAAGTAGAACTAATCCAGACCCCCCTCTAGACCCCCTCCTCACTCCTCCAGACCCCCTCTCACCCCCCGGACCCACCAGACCCTCCAGACCCTCTCTGGACCCCCAGAAGGTTCTGGGGGTCCAGAGAGGAACTAAAACCAGATTTCAGCTCCAGACTGAAACAATATTTCTGATATTTTCTTAATATTTTATCTTATTATAATTATTATAGTTATTAATATTATTTACTGAATTAAATTAATTTAATTTTCTAAATATTTTAAAGCTCGTCTGATTTCTTCCTAATATAAAACACTTTGAGCTCTTTAACTTCGAAAGCTTTCAGTTTTTTTAAACATACAAACATTTTGTAGGTAAAAATAATTTTCGCAGTAATATTTTGTGAAATTTAAATATTAAATTGATTTAATATTAAATATTAAAAAGATGTAAAGTATCGCACATAATTTAACAAAGTATTGATTTATTTTGTTTTATCAGTTAAACTTTGTTTTATGTTTATATTATATAATTATATTAATACAGTTTCAGCTTTAATGCAGATATACCAGATCATTTTAAATATAAAGTAATTAAACTAAAATATTTCACAGTGATTGAATGTTCAGGTGTAAAACGATCTGTATTACTACGACACAGTAGTATTATAATACTATACTATACTATTAGAGTAGTAATAGTATTACTACTCTAATAGTATAGTATCATAATACTATACTATTAGAGTAGTAATAGTATTTAAAAATAAATCAGAAGTACATTTCTTTATTCTCGTTTTCGTTTTGTCTGACGACTTTAATAAATCAAATGTATATACGGTGTGTGTGTGTATATATATATATATATATATAATATAATATAATAATATAATATAATAATAATATATATTTTTTTCACTATTCTCTGAGGATTTAAAAATGATTTTTAGATTCAACAATAAGAGAATCAGACTGAGAGGAAACAGAGAGACTAAACGCTTCATCTGGAACATGAAGTCTGGTTCTGGTTCAGGTTCTGGTTCTGGTTCTGGTTCAGGTTCTGGTTGTGATCGATGGTTCGTTTGTTCCTGAAGCTTCACATTAATTTAATATTATTATTTATTTATTATAGACTGAGATTATTAAACAAAGGAAACTAGTAAATATTATATATATATTATATATAATATATTATATATATAATATATATATTATATATATATATATATATATATATAATATATATATCTATATACAGACGTAGGCAAAATTGTTGGTACTCTTCCGTTAAAGAGAGAAAAACCCACAATGGTCACTGAAATAACTTGAAACTGACAAAAGTAATAATAAATAAAAATTTACTGAAAATGAACTAATGAAAATGAGACATTGTTTTTGAATTGTGGTTCAACAGAATCATTTAAAAAAACAAACTAATGAAACTGACCTGGACAAAAATGATGGTACCCCTAGAAAAGATGTAAAATAATGTGACCATAGGGACATGTTAAACTAAGGTGTGTCCTGTAATTAGCATCACAGGTATCTTCAAACTTGTAATCAGTCAGTCTGCCTATTTAAAGGGTGAAAAGTAGTCACTGTGCTGTTTGGTATCATGGTGTGTACCACACTGAACATGGACCACAGAAAGCTAAGGAGAGAGTTGTCTCAGGAGATCAGAAAGAACATTATAGACCTTCATGTTAAAGGTAAAGGCTATAAGACCATCTCCAAGCAGCTTGATGTTCCTGTGACTACAGCTGCACATATTATTCAGAAGTTTAAGGTCCATGGGACTGTAGCCAACCTCCCTGGACGCGGCCGCTAGAGGAACATTGATGACAAATTGAAGAGACGGATAATACGAATGGTAACCAAAGAGCCCAGAACAACTTCCAAAGAGATTAGAGGTGAACTCCAAGGTCAAGGTACATCAGTGTCAGATCGCACCATCCGTCACTGTTTGAGCCAAAGTGGACTTAATGGAAGACGACCCAGGAGGACACCAAATCATAAAAAAGTGAGACTGGAATTTTCCAAAATGCATATTGACAAGCCACAAAGCTTCTGGGAGAATGTCCTTTGGACAGATGAGACAAAACTGGAGCTTTTTGGCAAGTCACATCAGCTCTATGTTCACAGACGAAGAGATGAAGCATCCAAAGAAAAGAACACTGTACCTAATGTGAAACATGGAGGAGGCTCGGTTATGTTATGGGGCTGCTTTGCTGCATCTGACACAGGGTGTCTTGAATCTGTGCAGGGTGCAATGAAATCTGAACACAATCAAGGCAATCTGGAGCGAAATGTGCTGCCCAGTGTCAGAAAGCTTGGTCTCAGTTGCAGGTCATGGGTCCTCCAACAGGATAATGACCCAAAACACAGCTAAAAACACCCAAGAATGGCTAAGAACTAAACATTGGACTATTCTGAAGTGGCCTTCTATGAGCCCTGATCTAAATCCTATTGAACATCTGTGGAAGGAGCTGAAACATGCAGTCTGGAGAAGGCACCCTTCAAACCTGAGACAGCTGGAGCAGTTTGCTCACGAGGAGTGGGCCAACATACCTGTGGACAGGTGCAGAAGTCTCATTGAGAGTTACAGAAATCACTTGATTGCAGTGATTGCCTCAAAAGGTTGTGCAACAAAATATTAAGTTAAGGGTACCATCATTTTTGTCCAGGCCAGTTTCATTAGTTTGTTTTTTAAAATGATTCTGTTGAACCATAATTCAAAAACAATATCTGATTTTCATTAGTTAATTTTCAGTGAATTTTTATTTATTATTACTTTTGTCAGTTTCAAGTTATTTCAGTGACCTTTGTGGGTTTTTCTCTCTTTAACGGAACGTTACCAACAACTTTGCCTACGTCTGTATATATATATAATATATATATAATATATATATTATATATATATTATATATAATATATAATATATTATATATATATTATATATAATATATTATATATTATATATATATATATATTATATATATATAATAAAGTGGAACCAGAACCGTTAGATGAATATTTCATAATGAACCTGGTTGCAGATGAGTTCCCTCTGATGGAACTGAAACTATAAACTCTCATCCTTTGTTCTCTTTAAATGTGTAAAATCACTCCGATGTTCCTCTGCAGTGGACTCACTGAGCCGCCGTGACCTTTGACCTTTGACCTGTCAAACCAACAGTTCCTAGTTTATGTCTTCAGTTGTTTATTAATAACAGGAGTTATTGAGTCTGAGAGCAGCTGATCAGGAGGAGAAGACGTTCAGACGGCTGCAGGAAGACACTCAGAGACAAATCAGAGGAATAGAAAGTAGAGTCTGACACTAGAGTCTGGTGGTGAGGACGAGGACGAGGACGAGGACGAGGAGGACGAAGAGGACGAGGACGAGGACGAGGACCATGACGAGGACGAGGATGAGGACGACGAGGACGAGGATGAGGACGACGAGGACGAGGACCATGACGAGGATGAGGACGACGAGGACGAGGATGAGGACGACGAGGACGAGGACGAGGACCATGACGAGGACGAGGATGAGGACGACGAGGACGAGGACGAGGACCAGGACGAGGATGAGGACGACGAGGACGACGAGGACGAGGACCATGACGAGGACGAGGATAAGGACGACGAGG
>CAKALS010000027.1:604700-630256 GCA_916701275.1 Sebastes miniatus
CCCCTCGGCCCCTGGCGGGGGCCACGGCGGACCCCCGCTCGCTCTTATCAGCAGCCCGACACGGCCCGGATTACACGGCCCCAGTGGCTGCTGGGAGTTCTGCTAATCTGAGCGCTCATTAATATTTAACACGTCTCCTGCCAGGAGACGCCGACCGAGGCTCCTCGTCTCGCTCTCGGCGCCGCGTCCCGGTTGGAAGGACGCCACTGTTGTTGTCGTTCTGGCCCTCTGACCGACCAATCGGCCGCAGCCACTCCTGCTCCTGTCAGTCCCTGCCTGGGTACATGACCTCAGACTGACCTCTGACCTCTGACCTCCACAAGTTGAATGACTCCAGCCTGAACCTGACTTCCTATTTAGTGTAAAGAAGCGTCTGAACTCAGAGATCCAGTTTACCGGAACAGGAAACTAACAAATCAAATCACTAACCACTGTTGATGGACATTATTGTCCCACAATGCATTGCACAGAGGAGACAGAGGAGCTGATCACAGCTGCAAAAAGAGATTATCTTACCTTCAGAGCAGCAGGAGGACGACAGGAAGCAGCAGGAGGACGACAGGAAGCAGCAGCAGGACGACAGGAAGCAGCAGGAGGACGACAGGAAGCAGCAGGAGGACGACAGGAAGCAGCAGGAGGACGACAGGAAGCAGCAGCAGGAGGACAGGAAGCAGCAGGAGGACGACAGGAAGCAGCAGGAGGACGACAGGAAGCAGCAGCAGGAGGACAGGAAGCAGCAGGAGGACGACAGGAAGCAGCAGGAGGACGACAGGAAGCAGCAGGAGGACGACAGGAAGCAGCAGCAGGAGGACAGGAAGCAGCAGGAGGACGACAGGAAGCAGCAGCAGGAGGACAGGAAGCAGCAGGAGGACGACAGGAAGCAGCAGGAGGACGACAGGAAGCAGCAGGAGGACAGGAAGCAGCAGGAGGACAGGAAGCAGCAGCAGGACGACAGGAAGCAGCAGGAGGACGACAGGAAGCAGCAGGAGGACAGGAAGCAGCAGGAGGACGACAGGAAGCAGCAGGAGGACGACAGGAAGCAGCAGGAGGACGACAGGAAGCAGCAGGAGGACGACAGGAAGCAGCAGGAGGACAGGAAGCAGCAGCAGGACGACAGGAAGCAGCAGGAGGACGACAGGAAGCAGCAGGAGGACAGGAAGCAGCAGGAGGACGACAGGAAGCAGCAGGAGGACAGGAAGCAGCAGCAGGACGACAGGAAGCAGCAGGAGGACGACAGGAAGCAGCAGGAGGACAGGAAGCAGCAGGAGGACGACAGGAAGCAGCAGGAGGACGACAGGAAGCAGCAGGAGGACGACAGGAAGCAGCAGGAGGACGACAGGAAGCAGCAGCAGGAGGACAGGAAGCAGCAGGAGGACGACAGGAAGCAGCAGGAGGACAGGAAGCAGCAGCAGGAGGACAGGAAGCAGCAGGAGGACAGGAAGCAGCAGCAGGACGACAGGAAGCAGCAGGAGGACGACAGGAAGCAGCAGGAGGACAGGA
Source organism: Sebastes miniatus (assembly GCA_916701275.1). Taxonomy (NCBI): domain Eukaryota; kingdom Metazoa; phylum Chordata; class Actinopteri; order Perciformes; family Sebastidae; genus Sebastes; species Sebastes miniatus. The sequence goes on from CAKALS010000027.1 coordinate 606,201, forward strand.
AGCAGCAGGAGGACGACAGGAAGCAGCAGGAGGACGACAGGAAGCAGCAGGAGGACGACAGGAAGCAGCAGGAGGACGACAGGAAGCAGCAGGAGGACAGGAAGCAGCAGCAGGACGACAGGAAGCAGCAGGAGGACGACAGGAAGCAGCAGGAGGACAGGAAGCAGCAGGAGGACGACAGGAAGCAGCAGGAGGACAGGAAGCAGCAGCAGGACGACAGGAAGCAGCAGGAGGACGACAGGAAGCAGCAGGAGGACAGGAAGCAGCAGGAGGACGACAGGAAGCAGCAGGAGGACAGGAAGCAGCAGCAGGACGACAGGAAGCAGCAGGAGGACGACAGGAAGCAGCAGGAGGACAGGAAGCAGCAGGAGGACGACAGGAAGCAGCAGCAGGAGGACAGGAAGCAGCAGGAGGACGACAGGAAGCAGCAGGAGGACGACAGGAAGCAGCAGCAGGACGACAGGAAGCAGCAGGAGGACAGGAAGCAGCAGCAGGACGACAGGAAGCAGCAGGAGGACGACAGGAAGCAGCAGGAGGACAGGAAGCAGCAGGAGGACGACAGGAAGCAGCAGGAGGACGACAGGAAGCAGCAGGAGGACGACAGGAAGCAGCAGCAGGACGACAGGAAGCAGCAGGAGGACGACAGGAAGCAGCAGGAGGACAGGAAGCAGCAGCAGGACAGGAAGCAGCAGGAGGAGGACAGGAAGCAGCAGGAGGACGACAGGAAGCAGCAGCAGGACGACAGGAAGCAGCAGCAGGAGGACAGGAAGCAGCAGGAGGACGACAGGAAGCAGCAGGAGGACGACAGGAAGCAGCAGGAGGACGACAGGAAGCAGCAGGAGGACGACAGGAAGCAGCAGGAGGACGACAGGAAGCAGCAGGAGGACGACAGGAAGCAGCAGCAGGACGACAGGAAGCAGCAGGAGGACGACAGGAAGCAGCAGCAGGACGACAGGAAGCAGCAGGAGGACAGGAAGCAGCAGCAGGACAGGAAGCAGCAGGAGGACGACAGGAAGCAGCAGGAGGACAGGAAGCAGCAGCAGGACGACAGGAAGCAGCAGCAGGAGGACAGGAAGCAGCAGGAGGACGACAGGAAGCAGCAGGAGGACGACAGGAAGCAGCAGGAGGACGACAGGAAGCAGCAGGAGGACGACAGGAAGCAGCAGGAGGACGACAGGAAGCAGCAGGAGGACGACAGGAAGCAGCAGCAGGACGACAGGAAGCAGCAGGAGGACGACAGGAAGCAGCAGCAGGACGACAGGAAGCAGCAGGAGGACGACAGGAAGCAGCAGGAGGACGACAGGAAGCAGCAGCAGGACGACAGGAAGCAGCAGGAGGACGACAGGAAGCAGCAGGAGGACGACAGGAAGCAGCAGGAGGACGACAGGAAGCAGCAGGAGGACGACAGGAAGCAGCAGGAGGACAGGAAGCAGCAGCAGGACGACAGGAAGCAGCAGGAGGACAGGAAGCAGCAGGAGGACAGGAAGCAGCAGGAGGACGACAGGAAGCAGCAGGAGGACGACAGGAAGCAGCAGGAGGACGACAGGAAGCAGCAGCAGGAGGACAGGAAGCAGCAGGAGGACGACAGGAAGCAGCAGCAGGACGACAGGAAGCAGCAGGAGGACAGGAAGCAGCAGGAGGACAGGAAGCAGCAGGAGGACAGGAAGCAGCAGGAGGACGACAGGAAGCAGCAGGAGGACGACAGGAAGCAGCAGGAGGACAGGAAGCAGCAGGAGGACGACAGGAAGCAGCAGGAGGACGACAGGAAGCAGCAGGAGGACGACAGGAAGCAGCAGCAGGACGCCACCGGGAAAACAAACAGAGAAGAAGAAGAAGCATTAATACAGTAATACAGTAAAGAGTAAAACAGCGGTGTGCTCCTTTAACAGCTCGTTAACCAGCATCTCCGCTGTCAAACATCATGTGACCTCATCAGTGACGCCTCACTGAGGAGATAACGGCGAACACGCCGACGCTACCAAACTCTGATTTCCTGTCGACGCGTCAACTCTGAAAAGTGAGAGAAGAAGAAGCTCCGACTAGAAGAAGAGGACGGACATGAGGACACAAGAGGAGCTACGGAGACACTCTTTAAATATTCATCAGCCAGAGTGCATTCTGGGACCCGTCCTGGTCCTGGTCCCGGTCCCGGTCCCGGTCCTGGTCCTGACTCACAGCTCTAAAATGTCCTCTGAGCTCATTAGCGTCCCCGCTGCTTCCTGTTTGTCAGAGACCGTCCTGTATAAATGTGGCGTCTTACCACAGCGGGCCGCCAGCAGCCAATCAGAGAGCAGGACGGGGGGGGTGGGCATGGGACAGAATTAATGAAGAGGAGACGCGTGTTCAGAGTGATGAAGACCAGGACGACACGCCAAGGACACACTGAGGACTCACTGAGTACACACAGTACATACAGAGTACATACAGAGTACTCAGAGTACATAGAGTATATACAGAGTACTCAGAGTACATAGAGTATATACAGAGTACTCAGAGTACATACAGAGTACATACAGAGTACTCAGAGTACATAGAGTACATACAGAGTACTCAGAGTACATAGAGTATATACAGAGTACTCAGAGTACATAGAGTATATACAGAGTACTCAGAGTACATACAGAGTACATACAGAGTACATAGAGTATATACAGAGTACTCAGAGTACATACAGAGTACATACAGAGTACTCAGAGTACATAGAGTATATACAGAGTACTCAGAGTACATACAGAGTACATACAGAGTACTCAGAGTACATAGAGTATATACAGAGTACTCAGAGTACATAGAGTATATACAGAGTACTCAGAGTACATAGAGTACATACAGAGTACTCAGAGTACATAGAGTATATACAGAGTACTCAGAGTACATAGAGTATATACAGAGTACTCAGAGTTTGATTGACAGCTGATATCACTCTGTGAGGTCACAAACATCAACATCTTGAGCTGTCAATCATTCTAACCAACGTCGTGACATCACTTCCTGTCTGACCAACGTCGTGACATCACTTCCTGTCTGCGTTATATTGATATAAATGTAAACGGAGTTCTGAATGAGGTTTATTAACGGAGACAGATTGAGTTAAAGAACAGGACCAGGAAGTGTCTCTGGAACAGACTGTCACAATAAGAGCTTATAAAACAGTGTTGTACATCATCGGCTCTAACTGCAGTAGAACTATCAGCGTGCTTTAAAATGGTTCATTTGTTCTGACCCAGTTCGATTTTATGATCCTAAACTTTAATATTTCACCTGTTCTGACTGTTTTTAAAGATCGGATTTGATTTAGATTTATTTATTATCATATATAAAATGATTATTATTATTGTTGTCATGTGAGGCTGTTATTAACGTTGTGTTGTTCCAGCTGTTTTCCTAACGAGGGTTTGTAACGTTGCCGTGTTAATTGTTTAATTAGCTGTGTGAGTGTTTCCTGTCCACACTAATAGAGACACTAATTGTTCGGCCCGCTGGTCATCAACATGGGGGGGTAATATGGGACTAATTAAGATGACCTAACGGGGAGGGGGAGGGGGGGAGGGAGTGTCCCCCAGAGGACAGATCATTACAGCTGACTGAGTGTGTGTCGGAGGCGGGGCCTCTCCGGGGGACGGCAGCCTCTCTAACAGACACATTGACCAACCCTCTCTCACTCACACACACACACACACACACATTTGTCCTTCTATACTAGTGAGGACTCCGTGTTGGACCAATCAGAATGGAGTATTCAATAAAGCTGTGTAATAAATGTCATATCTCCTGAAGACTTTGTGCTATTGGAACCACATTTGGTGGAGATGTGGAGATCTGATGTCTGAGTGACCATGGCAAATTTGGTGCCATTTGGCCAATAGGTGGCGCTGTAGCAGCATCATCTAACTATTACATTTGGCGGGTACAAGCAGCCATACCGCGGCTTGCTACAAAAGAACAGAACAGAACTTCTGGAGTCCGTTCAGGACAGGAACTGCTCCGCTTATTTAAATGAAACAACAGTGAATTGATGAGACTCCGTCACATCTGACCACCGTCACACTGACCACCGTCACACTGACAACATCAACTCTGACATTAACTCAACTCCTCCTGTTGGCGCTCCGACCCAGTCAGGGTAATCTCTGTGTGTCCAGGACGTAGACGGGTCCGGACCTACAGATCTAATCTAACGTCACTGACCCAGTCAGGGTAATCTCTGTGTGTCCAGGACGTAGACGGGTCCGGACCTACAGATCTAATCTAACGTCACTGACCCAGTCAGGGTAATCTCTGTGTGTCCAGGACGTAGACGGGTCCGGACCTACAGATCTAATCTAACGTCACTGACCCAGTCAGGGTAATCTCTGTGTGTCCAGGACGTAGACGGGTCCGGGTTAGGGTTAAAATAAAACTCTAAAAATATTTTTTAGAGTTCTCTCGTTGTTTTGAGGAACTTGGGCGTCGCATTGACCCTCAGAGCGTCTCCTCCTGATGAGGACGCTGTTAAAGAAGTCACAGCTCAGAGTCGTGGGTTTGAATCCCACCGGGTCGACAGTCCGGCCGCTGACAGCTTCCTGTCCGTCCCTCTGACAGCTTCCTGTCCGTCCTTCTGACAGCTTCCTGTCCGTCCCTCTGACAGCTTCCTGTCCGTCCCTCTGACAGCTTCCTGTCCGTCCCTCTCACTGTTTCCTGTCCGTCCCTCTGACAGCTTCCTGTCCATCCCTCTGACAGCTTCCTGTCCGTCCCTCTGACAGCTTCCTGTCCGTCCCTCTGACTGCCATCCACACGACACCACCAGGACGGACCTGAGAGCGGCGAGGGGCGAGGAAGAGGAGGACGAGGACGGCCGATGAATGACAAGATGAAGGTGTGTTCCCAGCATGCAGCAGTTGGGGGGGGGGGAGACGCCATCTGGGGTCGTCTTTGGAAGGAAAATGGTCTCCGCGGGCGCCGCTTCCTTTTAAACACAGTGAATGCAGCACTGCAAGGCATCATGGGAGGACAGAGTGAGCGCCAGCAGATGGGGGGCCTGTTTATGTATTCATTGAACGCTGAAGTGATTTCCTCCGACTCCGCCCCCACGCCGCCCTGAGCTGATGCATGATGGGAACCGCATGTGTGAGCTGCTGATGGACGACCAAGTTCATTCTGAATAAAACCTCAACTCACATCTAAATATCTCATCGAGTACATCTAGTACATCAAGTACATCAAGTACATCTAGTACATCAAGTACATCTAGTGCATCAAGTGCATCAAGTACATCTAGTACATCTAGTACATCAAGTACATCTAGTACATCAAGTACATCTAGTACATCAAGTACATCAAGTACATCTAGTACATCAAGTACATCTAGTGCATCAAGTGCATCAAGTGCATCAAGTGCATCAAGTGCATCTAGTGCATCTAGTGCATCTAGTACATCGAGTACATCAAGTACATCAAGTACATCTAGTGCATCGAGTACATCAAGTACATCAAGTGCATCTAGTGCATCTAGTGCATCGAGTACATCTAGTGCATCTAGTGCATCTAGTGCATCGAGTACATCGAGTACATCTAGTACATCAACTCTTCTGAGGTGACGAAGAAGACGACGTGATGAAGGAGAGACAGATTTATGTTGACGTGTCTTCACTTAAGCGACGGTGCAACGTAGGCGAAGACGTCCCATCGTCGACAGTAGGACGTAGGCAAAGACGGGATGTAGGCGACAGCGGGACGTAGGGGACAACGGTGGGTCTATGGCGGTAAAAGTCTCTCCAGGGGCATCATGGGTAGAGCAGCAGCATTAGGCCGCCTCCTGCTGCAGTAATCAGCCCAGAGAAGAAGAAGAAGAAGAAGAAGAAGAAGAAGACGAAGAAGACGAAGACGAGCAGAGAAGGAAAGTGTTTGTTTGATATTCATGTGGATTCATCACAGGAGGAGATCCATTCGTATTCATGAAAAATTATAAAAACATGCAGCTGAATGATGAAGAACTGAGACTAGATTCACTCTCAGCTTCAGCTTCAGCTTCAGATCATAAACTGTCTTCACCCTGGAGAAGCTCTCTGAGGTTCAACCATCCTGAGGTTCATTAAATCATCATGATCAGGTCCTACAATAACCGTTATTATAAATCATCTCACTCCTTCTACCACCAAAATATATGATTATAGTCAGAAATCATGAGGTCAGGGTTATGAGGCCATTTCAGAATAATAATCAACAGATTCCCAGTGATTCTAGTTCCCAGTGATTTTAGTTCCCAGTGATTTTAGTTCCCAGTAATTTTAATTCCCAGTGATTTTAGTTCCCAGTAATTTTAATTCCCAGTGATTTTAGTTCCCAGTGATTTTAATTCCCAGTGATTTTAATTCCTAGTGATTTTAGTTCCCAGTGATTTTAATTCCCAGTGATTTTAATTCCCAGTGATTTTAGTTCCATGGATTTTAATTCAGTGATTTTAGTTCCCAGTGACTTTAATTCCCAGTAATTTTAATTCCCAGTGATTTTAGTTCTCAGTGATTTTAATTCCCAGTGATTTTAGTTCCCAGTGATTTTAATTCCCAGTCATTTTAATTCCCAGTGATTTTAATTCCCAGTTATTTTAATTCCCAGTGATTTTAATTCCCGGTGATTTTAATTCCCAGTGATTTTAATTCCAGTGATTTTAGTTCCCACTGATTTTAATTCCCAGTGATTTTAGTTCCCAGTGATTTTAATTCCCAGTGATTTTAGTTCCCAGTTATTTTAATTCCCAGTGATTTTAGTTCCAGTGATTTTAATTCCCAGTTATTTTAATTCCATGATTTTATTCCCAGTGATTTCAGTTCCCAGTGATTTTAAATCCCAGTGATTTTAGTTCCAGTGATTTTAGTTCCCGGTGATTTTATTCCCGGTGATTTTAGTTCCCAGTGATTTTAGTTCCCAGTGATTTTAGTTCCCAGTAATTTTAATTCCCAGTGATTTCAGTTCCCAGTGATTTTAAATCCCAGTGATTTTAGTTCCAGTGATTTTAGTTCCCGGTGATTTTATTCCCGGTGATTTTAGTTCCCAGTGATTTTAGTTCCCAGTGATTTTAGTTCCCAGTAATTTTAATTCCCAGTGATTTTAGTTCCCAGTGATTTTAATTCCCAGAGATTTTAGTTCCCAGTGATTTTAATTCCCAGTGATTTTAGTTCCCAGTTATTTTAATTCCCAGTGATTTTAATTCCCGGTGATTTTAATTCCCAGTGATTTTAGTTCCAGTGATTTTAGTTCCCACTGATTTTAATTCCCAGTGATTTTAGTTCCCAGTGATTTTAGTTCCCAGTTATTTTAATTCCCAGTGATTTTAGTTCCAGTGATTTTAATTCCCAGTTATTTTAATTCCCAGTTATTTTAATTCCGTGATTTTATTCCCAGTGATTTTAGTCCCAGTGATTTTAGTTCCCAGTGATTTTAGTTCCAGTGATTTTAGTTCCCGGTGATTTTATTCCCAGTGATTTTAATTCCCAGTGATTTTAGTTCCCAGTGATTTTAGTTCCCAGTGATTTTAGTTCCCGGTGATTTTATTCCCAGTGATTTTAGTTCCCAGTGATTTTAATTCCCAGTGATTTTAGTTCCCAGTGATTTTAATTCCCAGTGATTTTAGTTCCAGTGATTTTAATTCCCAGTTATTTTAATTCCGTGATTTTATTCCCAGTGATTTTAGTCCCAGTGATTTTAATTCCCAGTGATTTTAGTTCCCAGTGATTTTAATTCCCAGTGATTTTAGTTCCAGTTATTTTAATTCCCAGTTATTTTAATTCCGTGATTTTATTCCCAGTGATTTTAATTCCCAGTTATTTTAATTCCGTGATTTTATTCCCAGTGATTTCAGTTCCCAGTGATTTTAAATCCCAGTGATTTTAGTTCCCAGTGATTTTAGTTCCAGTGATTTTAGTTCCCGGTGATTTTATTCCCAGTGATTTTAGTTCCCAGTGATTTTAGTTCCCAGTGATTTTAGTTCCCAGTGATTTTAATTCCCAGTGATTTTAGTTCCCAGTGATTTTAGTTCCCAGTTATTTTAATTCCCAGTGATTTTAGTTCCAGTGATTTTAATTCCCAGTTATTTTAATTCCCAGTTATTTTAATTCCCAGTTATTTTAATTCCCAGTTATTTTAATTCCGTGATTTTATTCCCAGTGATTTTAGTCCCAGTGATTTTAGTTCCCAGTGATTTTAGTTCCAGTGATTTTAGTTCCCGGTGATTTTATTCCCAGTGATTTTAATTCCCAGTGATTTTAGTTCCCAGTGATTTTAGTTCCCAGTGATTTTAGTTCCCGGTGATTTTATTCCCAGTGATTTTAGTTCCCAGTGATTTTAATTCCCAGTGATTTTAGTTCCCAGTGATTTTAATTCCCAGTGATTTTAGTTCCAGTTATTTTAATTCCCAGTTATTTTAATTCCGTGATTTTATTCCCAGTGATTTTAATTCCCAGTTATTTTAATTCCGTGATTTTATTCCCAGTGATTTCAGTTCCCAGTGATTTTAAATCCCAGTGATTTTAGTTCCCAGTGATTTTAGTTCCAGTGATTTTAGTTCCCGGTGATTTTATTCCCAGTGATTTTAGTTCCCAGTGATTTTAGTTCCCAGTGATTTTAATTCCCAGTGATTTTAGTTCCCAGTTATTTTAATTCCCAGTGATTTTAATTCCCGGTGATTTTAATTCCCAGTGATTTTAGTTCCAGTGATTTTAGTTCCCACTGATTTTAATTCCCAGTGATTTTAGTTCCCAGTGATTTTAGTTCCCAGTTATTTTAATTCCCAGTGATTTTAGTTCCAGTGATTTTAATTCCCAGTTATTTTAATTCCCAGTTATTTTAATTCCCAGTTATTTTAATTCCGTGATTTTATTCCCAGTGATTTTAGTCCCAGTGATTTTAGTTCCCAGTGATTTTAGTTCCAGTGATTTTAGTTCCCGGTGATTTTATTCCCAGTGATTTTAATTCCCAGTGATTTTAGTTCCCGGTGATTTTATTCCCAGTGATTTTAGTTCCCAGTGATTTTAATTCCCAGTGATTTTAGTTCCCAGTTATTTTAATTCCCAGTGATTTTAGTTCCAGTGATTTTAATTCCCAGTTATTTTAATTCCATGATTTTATTCCCAGTGATTTCAGTTCCCAGTGATTTTAAATCCCAGTGATTTTAGTTCCAGTGATTTTAGTTCCCGGTGATTTTATTCCCGGTGATTTTAGTTCCCAGTGATTTTAGTTCCCAGTGATTTTAGTTCCCAGTAATTTTAATTCCCAGTGATTTCAGTTCCCAGTGATTTTAAATCCCAGTGATTTTAGTTCCAGTGATTTTAGTTCCCGGTGATTTTATTCCCGGTGATTTTAGTTCCCAGTGATTTTAATTCCCAGTGATTTTAGTTCCAGTTATTTTAATTCCCAGTTATTTTAATTCCGTGATTTTATTCCCAGTGATTTTAATTCCCAGTTATTTTAATTCCGTGATTTTATTCCCAGTGATTTCAGTTCCCAGTGATTTTAAATCCCAGTGATTTTAGTTCCCAGTGATTTTAGTTCCAGTGATTTTAGTTCCCGGTGATTTTATTCCCAGTGATTTTAGTTCCCAGTGATTTTAGTTCCCAGTGATTTTAGTTCCCAGTGATTTTAATTCCCAGTGATTTTAGTTCCCAGTTATTTTAATTCCCAGTGATTTTAATTCCCGGTGATTTTAATTCCCAGTGATTTTAGTTCCAGTGATTTTAGTTCCCACTGATTTTAATTCCCAGTGATTTTAGTTCCCAGTGATTTTAGTTCCCAGTTATTTTAATTCCCAGTGATTTTAGTTCCAGTGATTTTAATTCCCAGTTATTTTAATTCCCAGTTATTTTAATTCCCAGTTATTTTAATTCCCAGTTATTTTAATTCCGTGATTTTATTCCCAGTGATTTTAGTCCCAGTGATTTTAGTTCCCATTGATTTTAGTTCCAGTGATTTTAGTTCCCGGTGATTTTATTCCCAGTGATTTTAATTCCCAGTGATTTTAGTTCCCAGTGATTTTAGTTCCCAGTGATTTTAGTTCCCGGTGATTTTATTCCCAGTGATTTTAGTTCCCAGTGATTTTAATTCCCAGTGATTTTAGTTCCCAGTGATTTTAATTCCCAGTGATTTTAGTTCCAGTTATTTTAATTCCCAGTTATTTTAATTCCGTGATTTTATTCCCAGTGATTTTAATTCCCAGTTATTTTAATTCCGTGATTTTATTCCCAGTGATTTCAGTTCCCAGTGATTTTAAATCCCAGTGATTTTAGTTCCCAGTGATTTTAGTTCCAGTGATTTTAGTTCCCGGTGATTTTATTCCCAGTGATTTTAGTTCCCAGTGATTTTAGTTCCCAGTGATTTTAATTCCCAGTGATTTTAGTTCCCAGTTATTTTAATTCCCAGTGATTTTAATTCCCGGTGATTTTAATTCCCAGTGATTTTAGTTCCAGTGATTTTAGTTCCCACTGATTTTAATTCCCAGTGATTTTAGTTCCCAGTGATTTTAGTTCCCAGTTATTTTAATTCCCAGTGATTTTAGTTCCAGTGATTTTAATTCCCAGTTATTTTAATTCCCAGTTATTTTAATTCCCAGTTATTTTAATTCCCAGTTATTTTAATTCCGTGATTTTATTCCCAGTGATTTTAGTCCCAGTGATTTTAGTTCCCAGTGATTTTAGTTCCAGTGATTTTAGTTCCCGGTGATTTTATTCCCAGTGATTTTAATTCCCAGTGATTTTAGTTCCCGGTGATTTTATTCCCAGTGATTTTAGTTCCCAGTGATTTTAATTCCCAGTGATTTTAGTTCCCAGTGATTTTAATTCCCAGTGATTTTAGTTCCAGTGATTTTAATTCCCAGTTATTTTAATTCCCAGTTATTTTAATTCCCAGTTATTTTAATTCCGTGATTTTATTCCCAGTGATTTTAGTCCCAGTGATTTTAATTCCCAGTGATTTTAGTTCCCAGTGATTTTAATTCCCAGTGATTTTAGTTCCAGTTATTTTAATTCCCAGTTATTTTAATTCTGTGATTTTATTCCCAGTGATTTTATTCCCAGTGATTTTAGTTCCCAGTGATTTTAGTTCCAGTGATTTTAGTTCCCAGTGATTTTAGTTCCAGTGATTTTAGTTCCCGGTGATTTTATTCCCAGTGATTTTATTCCCAGTGATTTTAGTTCCCAGTGATTTTAGTTCCCAGTGATTTTAGTTCCAGTGATTTCTGAATAGTATTTTTGATGGAGTGGACGTCTCTGGTCTCTATATCTGCTGACTCGTCTTCCTGCAGCTTAACAGGAATTCATTAAACTGCTGAGAGACAACTACAGCTCCCAGCATGCCTCAGGGCTCTAAGCAGGTAGGCAGACAGACAGAGAGAGAGAGAGAGAGAGAGAGAGAGAGAGAGAGAGAGAGAGAGACAGATGCAGGAAGTAACCCTGAATTGTCTTCACCTCCGTCCCCGGTCGACCTACAGCTCGTCGCCACGGCAGCCGGGGAGCACGCCGCCATGGCGACGTCCTCCGAGGAGCCCTGAGACGGTTCAAGTGAGAGTTACAGTCTGTGAGGTGAGGACGGACGGAGGTAGGACGGAGGGAGGACGGCTGCTTTACTCATCAACACCTGTCTGTCCAGGAAGTAGACACGTCCCCAGAGACGGGACAGGAAACAGAGACAGGAGGTCGACTTAAAGTCCCGTCCCCCCAGAATGTGAGGAAAATGAGTTTCATCTTATTTCAGTCTTTATGAACCCGTTTAATGTTTTTATTATTAACTTAACAGACTAAAGATGAACGATCACAGAACACAGAGACGTCTCCGTGAGACGGAGGGACATCAGCTGGTTGTTGTGAGTCCACTAAGAGAAGAGGAGACAAGAGGACGAGGGTAAGGAGATGAAACAAAAGAAGCAAGGAGGTTAGAGAGGAAACAATGAGATGAAGGAAACAACGAGACGAAGGAAAGGGAACAAGGAGAACAAGGTGAGATGAAACAAAGGAAGCAAGGAGGTTAGAGAGGAAACAAAAGAAAGTAACCAACGAGACGAAGGAAAGGGAACAAGGAGAACAAGGTGAGATGAAACAAAGGAAGCAAGGAGGTTAGAGAGGAAACAAAAGAAAGTAACCAACGAGACGAAGGAAAGGGAACAAGGAGAGTAAACAAGGAGAACAAGGAGAGAGGAAACCAAGGAGGCAAGGAGGTTAGAGAGGAAACAAAAGAAAGGAAACAAGGAGAAATGAGATGAAGGAAAGAGAACAAGGAGAGGAAACAAAGGAATCAAGGAGGTTAGAGAGGAAACAAAGACATGAATAAGAAGAGAAGAAGAAGAAGAGGTATTTATGGACTCACTCCATCAATTATTACTGGCTGCTGTCTGCAGACCGTCAGCCAATCACAGAGCTCCTACACTGCCAGCCAATCAGAGAGCAGGGATCACAGTAACCGGGGGGCCCAAACACCTCTCCTGTTTCCTTTCCTTTCTCTTCCTCATCTCCTCCTCTCTCCTTGTTTCCTCGTTTCCTCTCACCTCACTTCAGCAGCAGTTCCTCTACAGTTTCTATATTAAATTAATCGGTCAGGATTAATTTTAGAAAGTATGAAATGACTCCCTGAGACGGTTTAATGTGTTCAGAAACAAGCAGCGTTTACAATAATCAATAATCAATACTGTTAATGAAACACTCAGTGAGTCTATCAGGAGACACTGAACATGAAGGTCAGACAGCAGGAGACTCAGATCATCTATCTCTAGTCTCAGAGAAACAAAAATCATCTCAAAGTTAGTTATATATAATATATTATAATATATTGTCAGATTAATACGGAGCCCCGACGAGTCACAGTGGGAATCACTATACTATATAGAGTATATACAGTATATATAAACTGGAAAAACAAAGTAGTTAAACTTGTGTTTGGTGGATTATTTCTCTGTTGTATCAATGCTAATGGTCATTGTATTTTACATCGTTGGAAAGCCTGTTTATTTATCTTCACAATGATGTCACACTTGTAAGGATCATGTATTTGTGGGATGAGCAGCACAGCTGATTATGTGGGTAGCGCCCAAGAACAATTTGCCAAAATGCTCTGCCAATGGTAAACAGTGTATTCTCCTGTTGGTGTTGACTCTTGTTTTGAGTTGTTTGGTGGATTGGATGATTGAACTCTCTATCAGTAACAAGGAACAAACAAGACATATTGATCTATTGAATCCACCTTCAGGAGCCTCAGTAGCGGTGGAAGATCCATACGCAGCCACAACAGCCTGGCACCTCCTCCTCATGCTGGTCACCAACCTGGTCACACGTTGCTGTGGGATGGCGTTCCATTCCTCAACCAGGATTGGTTGCAGGTCAGCCAGCGTGGTTGTGTTGGTCACTCTAACACATACAGCACGCCCAAGCTGATCCCACATGTTGAGTTGGGTTGAGGTGTGGACTCTTGGCAGGCCGTTCCATTCTCTCTACTCCCACATTGTGGAGGTAGTCTGTGATAACCCTGGCTCTGTGGGGGGAGCGTTGTTTCTTGGAGGATGAAGTTAGGTGCCAGATTGTGGAGATATGGGATCGCCACTGGCTGCAGGATCTCATCCTGATATCTCCCTGCATTGAGATGGCCTTCAATGATGACAAGCCTTGTTTTACCAGTGAGGGAGATGCCCCCCCCCCCCAACACCATGACACTGCCCCCACCAGAAGCTGTTACTCCATCGGTTCAACAATCAGCATAGCGTTCTCCACGTCGTCTCCATTCGCAGACAGAACCTGGACTCATCACTGAACATGACATTCCCCCACATGTTCAGGTTCCATTGTCTGTGTTGTCGACACCAGCGCCAACGGGCCTGACGGTGAAGGGCAGTCATTGCAGGCTTCCTGGTAGCCTTATGAGAATACACTGTTTACCATTGGCAGAGCATTTTGGCAAATTTTTCTTGGGCGCTCCCCACATAATCAGCTGTGCTGCTCATCCCACAAATACATGATCCTGACAAGTTGGGCATCATTGTGAAGGTAAATAAACAGGCTTTCCAACCATGTAGAATACAATGACCATTAGCATTGATACAACAGAGAAATAATCCACCAAACACAAGTTTAACAACTTTGTTTTTCCAGTATATATATATATATATATATATATATATATATATATATATATATAGTATGTAGTAGATTACCTAGCAGCTGCTGACTGAGACTGTATAGCTTTGTATCCTCAGACAACGTTTGTATATCTTAAGAAAAAGTTATTCCTCATGTGTCGTGTGTTTTCCTACCAATGTCCAACAACACGTGTCTGTTTCCCCTCCAGACTTTTCAAAATAAACTTTCGTCTTCACAAGAAACAAAAAACTAAGTTTGTCTTAAAATAACTCTGGAAGTGGAAGTAGTAACTTAAAGGACCAGTGAGTAACAGTTAGACGGATCTATTGGCAGAAATAGAATATAATATATATATAAGTATGTTTTCTTTAGTGTATAATCAGCTGATAATAAGAGTCGTTGTGTTTCTGTTAGCTTAGCATGAGTCGTTTATATCTCCAGACGAGGCGGGTCCTCTTCACGGAGTCCTCCATGTTTCTACGGTAGCCCAGAACAGACAATCCAGAATCTGTTAACTCTTCCTGTTTGGGCCGGAGTCGATGACGTCACTTGTTCTCTCTCTCTCTCTCTTACTTCACCACTCACTTCCCTCGGTCTCTGCTCTAGATGACCTTCGCTACTCTACAACAGCTCTAGAGAGGAACATTCATGTTTCATCTCACCGCTAGATACCACCAGATCCTTCACACTGGACCTTTAAGGACAGAAGATACGTGACTGACAAATCAATGTTGACTTCTGGCCTCACACGGGGCACCAATGTTTTTAGACCCACCCATCCACCCCGACCTCCTCCACCCATAAACCCCGACCTCCTCCAGATATCCACACATCTACACATCTACAGTTCAGCTGAAGACAGTTTAGACATAAGTGCATCATCTCATCTGTCTTTCTGTATCTGTAGAGTGTTTAAATGAATCTGTCAGGGAGTTAGAACCGGACAGATAAAGAGGGAGGTAAAAGAAATTATGAATAAGAAGTGTTGTAAATTCTTTCATTGTCAAAATGGCAGCCTCTGTTGGACAGGATAACCTCATCAAAATCATTCCCCTGCCTGCTGGCCAATTACAGACAGGTGTGCCTCAAGCCACTGAAGCCATTCATTCCCCTCCCCCTGATTGAACGAATTAACAACAGGAAAATGTGAAATACTTGAGTATTATATGACTAGGGCTTTTATTGTGAAAGGTAAGAAGGGGAAGGAGTCTGGTGTGCCTTTGTCAACGTTGAAAGGGTTAATAAAGTTTGTCATCCTGGTTCAGACTACGGAGACTTCCTGTTGTTGTTTCATAAATATAAACACAACTCAACACGTTCACAACAACCTGATTGGTTGATGCTTTTATTCTGAAAAATCAACCTTGTTCCAAAAACAAAAATAGTTGATTTTTCGCTGTGTGAAAGAACTCACGACTAAAACTACAAAATATATCGACATGAGAATTAATCCAGTGAATGAAACGCTGAGACGATTTATTTCTGCAGAGACTTGAAGAAAACAGGAAATACATGAAGAAGAATCAGCGGTCCGGTCCTTTAAAGACCTCCAGGCTGACTCAGTGTGTGTGTGTGTGTGTGTGTGTGTGTCTCCGTCATGTAGACCTCGTTAAGACGTCGCAGTAATCAGAGCGTGAAACACTGACGTCGTTCCTCTTTTCTTCTGCCGCCATGTTTATCCTCGCTGCTCGACCCGCCGGCCGACACCAGACATATTTAACTCTTATTAATAACACACGGCATTTTATATGAATATGAGAGAGAGAGAGAGAGAGAGGGAGAGAGAGAGAGAGAGAGAGAGAGGGAGAGAGAGAGAGAGAGAAAGAGAGAAACATCTGCAGAGAGAGAAACAGAGAACATAAACGAGGGCAGAACAACCACAGAAACTCAGTTCACCGTCTGCTGCTCGCCGTCCAATCAGATCAGAACAAACACTCAGAGATCTGATCCAACAACCCCTCAGGAGGAGGTTCTACTGTCAGAGGTTCTACTGTCACAGGTTCTACTGTCAGAGGCTCTACTGTCAGAGGTTCTACTGTCAGAGGCTCTACTGTCACAGGTTCTACGGTCAGAGGCTCTACTGTCAGAGGTTCTACTGTCAGAGGCTCTACTGTCAGAGGTTCTACTGTCACAGGTTCTACTGTCACAGGTTCTACTGTCAGAGGTTCTACTGTCAGAGGCTCTACTGTCAGAGGTTCTACTGTCAGAGGCTCTACTGTCACAGGTTCTACTGTCAGAGGTTCTACTGTCAGAGGCTCTACTGTCAGAGGTTCTACTGTCAGAGGCTCTACTGTCAGAGGTTCTACTGTCACAGGTTCTACTGTCACAGGTTCTACTGTCAGAGGTTCTACTGTCAGAGGTTCTACTGTCAGAGGCTCTACTGTCACAGGTTCTACTGTCAGAGGTTCTACTGTCAGAGGTTCTACTGTCAGAGGCTCTACTGTCACAGGTTCTACGGTCAGAGGCTCTACTGTCAGAGGTTCTACTGTCAGAGGCTCTACTGTCAGAGGTTCTACTGTCACAGGTTCTACTGTCACAGGTTCTACTGTCACAGGTTCTACTGTCAGAGGCTCTACTGTCAGAGGTTCTACTGTCAGAGGCTCTACTGTCACAGGTTCTACTGTCAGAGGCTCTACTGTCAGAGGTTCTACTGTCAGAGGCTCTACTGTCACAGGTTCTACTGTCAGAGGCTCTACTGTCAGAGGTTCTACTGTCAGAGGCTCTACTGTCACAGGTTCTACTGTCAGAGGCTCTACTGTCAGAGGTTCTACTGTCAGAGGCTCTACTGTCACAGGTTCTACTGTCAGAGGCTCTACTGTCAGAGGTTCTACTGTCAGAGGCTCTACTGTCACAAGTTCTACTGTCAGAGGCTCTACTGTCACAGGTTCTACTGTCACAGGTTCTACTGTCAGAGGCTCTACTGTCAGAGGTTCTACTGTCAGAGGCTCTACTGTCAGAGGTTTTACTGTCAGAGGTTCTACTGTCAGAGGCTCTACTGTCAGAGGCTCTACTGTCACAGGTTCTACTGTCAGAGGTTCTACTGTCAGAGGTTCTACTGTCAAATATACTAAACTCAAGGATCAGGAGGAGAACGAACAAGAAACCTTCAGTAGAATTCAAAGTGATGAAGATGAATGAAGGTTCAGAAAGGAGACCTTCAGACTGAGTTCTGTGTTCAGAACTACAGGTATAAAACGTCCATGTTAACGTCCTGTAGTCTGATTCTGTTCAGACCAGATGAAGCATCAACCTCCTGAGACCTGCGATCCCGACCCACTTCCCTGTCTTACAAACTCTAGAACCTGATGAATCCATCGGTACCAGCCAGGTCAGACTAGCTGGTCCTGAAGGAGGTTAAATAACACTACGAACTAAAGCTAAATGTTGGAGAGGAAAAACTGTCATGTCCATGTTCAAAGGGGTCCCTTGACGTCTGACCTCCAGATCAGTGAATGTAAATGGGTTCTATGGGTACCCACGAGTCTCCCCTTTACAGACATGCCCACTTTATGATCATCACATGCAGTTTGGAGCAAAAAAAACATAATAAGCTGAGACTCTGGTGGATCCAATGAGTCCAACTGCATTCATGTGTGATGATGTTAGTCCCCATAGGAGACATTTCATTGACCTCACTGTATGATATGACCTGTGGTGACCTCTAGGATAATCACAGCCTCATGAAACTTTACAGCCTCAAACTAGAGACCTAGAGCATTCAGAGGATGGATGGATCAAACTACAGACCTAGAGCATTCAGAGGATGGATGGATCAAACTAGATCCATCCATCCTCTTGGTGTTTTAATGTGGTATTGTGGAGGATTATTGATTATTTGTATTAATTCTCCAGTGGTTAAAAAATGGTTAAATTTAGCACCAAATCTGTGGAACAAATGGAATGAACCCAACAGCTGCTGAGACATGATGTAGAGACGTGATGTAGAGACGTGATGTAGAGACCTGATGTAGAGACGAGTGTTTCTGATGCGAGTTGATCTGTCTAGTTAAACCAGTGTCAGTAGTTCAGCAGTGAACCGGCATCTCTCTGCTGTAGTGCTTTAGAGCCAGGCACGGAGCTGTCAGTCAGCGGGCCGACCCTTCACCCCGACTCCCCGGGTCGACTCGTCTCAGCAGCTGCTCTCTCTGCTCTCTTTTCTTGTCATTGTGTCGTCTTTTCATTCAGCCAGCTGAAGGTCTGAGCCGGCCGACCGGTTCCCTAATCTCCATTTAACACTTCAAATGGGGCTTTAGGAGCGCCGCCATCTGCATAATCCCATTAACTCTGGAGCTGCAGCGCCGCCGACACAACGCCGCCGCCAGCCAGCGGGAGCTCCGGCTCAGGTGCAAGAAGAAGAAGAAGTGTGAGAGAAAAGGCAGATTTAGTGTGTGTCAGGTTAGTGAATGAATAAAAGGAGGAAGAGAAGAAGAGTCCTGACAGTTTAGAGCCAAAGCTGCTCGGAGGAGAAGAAAGAAAAGCTTCATCCTGGTGTAAATCTGCTGGTGCTTCCCCTCCGTCTGGGGACAAGTCCTCTTACAGAGTTTCCTGTCTCCCCCCCCGTCTCCTCCTCCTCCTCCTCCTCTCCGTCTCCTCCCCTCCTCCTCCTCCTCTTCCTCAGACGAAGAAGAAAAACAGATTCACGCTTTCTGATGACAAGAAAAGTAGGTCAGATTTAAATTCAGACTAAATCCGGGTGTTTCAGCGCCGCGCTGACGCTGGTGAAACAGCAGCTGGCTGCTCGCCGAGCTCCACACGGATCTGATCCTAACCTGCAGCTCCACCGAGCTTCAGCGGGCCGCCGAGCTTCAGCAGCTCCTCCGAGCTTCAGCAGCTCCGCCGAGCTTCAGCAGCTCCTCCGAGCTTCAGCTTCAGCCGGCCGCCGAGCTTCAGCTTCAGCGGGCCGCCGAGCTTCAGCAGCTCCGCCGAGCTTCAGCGGGCCGCCGAGCTTCAGCAGCTCCGCCGAGCTTCAGCAGCTCCTCCGAGCTTCAGCTTCAGCGGGCCGCCGAGCTTCAGCTTCAGCGGGCCGCCGAGCTTCAGCAGCTCCGCCGAGCTTCAGCGGGCCGCCGAGCTTCAGCAGCTCCGCCGAGCTTCAGCAGCTCCTCCGAGCTTCAGCTTCAGCGGGCCGCCGAGCTTCAGCAGCTCCTCCGAGCTTCAGCTTCAGCGGGCCGCCGAGCTTCAGCAGCTCCGCCGAGCTTCAGCAGCTCCTCCGAGCTTCAGCTTCAGCGGGCCGCCGAGCTTCAGCTTCAGCAGCTCCACCGAGCTTCAGCTTCAGCGGGCCGCCGAGCTTCAGCAGCTCCGCCGAGCTTCAGCGGGCCGCCGAGCTTCAGCGGGCCACAGAGCTTCAGCGGGCCGCCGAGCTTCAGCGGGCCACAGAGCTTCAGCGGGCCACAGAGCTTCAGCGGGCCACAGAGCTTCAGCGGGCCACAGAGCTTCACGGTTTAAATAAAGTAAAGAGCTGAGAGGTGGAGAGGGAAATGAAACATCCATCAGAAGGTGGATATTAAGAGCGGGAAAGTGGTTTGGTGATTAATGAAGAGCAGACGCCTCCGGAGGGAAGAAACACTGATGAAGCTCGGAGAGAGAAGAAGAAGAACCGGTCGGAGGACGAGACGATGCAGGACAACGTCATAGAGAGTCTAAATATGTCCACACGTCTCCCACTAAACACGTCTCATGTGGTGTTCTGGAGGAAACTGATGATTAATGACCCGACGAGTTCAGGTAGAAGATCTGAAACGTCCTGTAGGGATGCACAACTAACCCAATATTAATCACCATCATTTGGCTTCCCACAATTCAATGCACACGATCAACCGCAATATTAACGCTTCAAAATGTAGTAGAGTAAAACACTGATTATTACTAAACATGAACTCAGGAGAAGAAGAAGCTTGTTGTTCATCAGCAGGAACAGAATGATCCAACCCGGAGCTGAACACAGATACCGGATTTAATACAAATACTAATCTCTAAAATCAGGATCAATAATTGTGATCTCAACATCGATCAAAATAATCAGGATTATAATTTTGGACACGTCTTTCTATTAAACTATTTAAACGTACTGATATTTATAATAATATAATAATATAATAATATAATGTAGCTGCTTTATTAACCCTCCGGTTGTCTCCCCGGGTCAGAACCGACCCGGTCTGGTTTCACCGTTTATAGAAAGTATGCACAATAAATCATCACTTTTCTGGCCGACTTCATTCAAACTCATTACTACCAAGCTTTACACCTGGCTTTAAGGTTCATAATCCTCATGTTGGTGAAATTAAACCTATTTTTAGATTTTAAAAAAGCAGAAATTGTGAATTATTTTGACGATGCTTATGGGAGGAACATAATGTGATGGATTCTCACAGACGGGTTAATAAGGTACAAGTTTAGTTAGAAGATTGTTTTGAAACCATTTCAATATTGTTTTTAATGGCAGCACATACACTCACCGGCCACTTTATTAGGCACACCTGTTCAATTGCTTGTTAACACAAATAGCTAATCAGCCAATCACATGGCAGTAACTCAATGCATTACGTCATCTAGACGTGGTGAAGACGACTTGCTGAAGTTCAAACCGAGCATCAGAATGGGGAAGAAAGGGGATTTAAGTGACTTTGAACGTGGCATGGTTGTTGGTGCCAGACGGGCTGGTCTGAGTATTAAACTGCTGATCTACTGGGATTTTCACGCACAACCATCTCTAGGGTTTACAGAGAATGGTCCCAACAAGAGAACAGATCCAGTGAGCGGGGGTTGTGTGGACGGAAATGCCTTGTTGATGTCAGAGGTCAGAGGAGAATGGGCAGAGTGGTTGGAGATGATAGAAAGGTAACAGTAACTCAAATAACCACTCGTTACAACCAAGGTATGCAGAATACCATCTCTGAACGCACAACACGTCCAACCTGGAAGCAGATGAAGACCACCCGGTACTAGCAAGGTGTACCTAATAAAGAGGATACCACCCGGTACTAGCAAGGTGTACCTAATAAAGTGGATACCACCCGGTACTAGCAAGGTGTACCTAATAAAGAGGATACCACCCGGTACTAGCAAGGTGTACCTAATAAAGAGGATACCACCCGGTACTAGCAAGGTGTACCTAATAAAGAGGATACCACCCGGTACTAGCAAGGTGTACCTAATAAAGAGGATACCACCCGGTACTAGCAAGGTGTACCTAATAAAGTGGATACCACCCGGTACTAGCAAGGTGTACCTAATAAAGAGGATACCACCCGGTACTAGCAAGGTGTACCTAATAAAGTGGATACCACCCTGTACTAGCAAGGTGTACCTAATAAAGAGGATACCACCCGGTACTAGCAAGGTGTACCTAATAAAGTGGATACCACCCGGTACTAGCAAGGTGTACCTAATAAAGTGGATACCACCCGGTACTAGCAAGGTGTACCTAATAAAGTGGATACCACCCGGTACTAGCAAGGTGTACCTAATAAAGTGGATACCACCCGGTACTAGCAAGGTGTACCTAATAAAGTGGATACCACCCGGTACTAGCAAGGTGTACCTAATAAAGTGGATACCACCCGGTACTAGCAAGGTGTACCTAATAAAGAGGATACCACCCGGTACTAGCAAGGTGTACCTAATAAAGAGGATACCACCCGGTACTAGCAAGGTGTACCTAATAAAGAGGATACCACCCGGTACTAGCAAGGTGTACCTAATAAAGTGGATACCACCCGGTACTAGCAAGGTGTTCCTAATAAAGTGGCTGGTGAGTGTAATGACCTCTGTGGTCCTCAAAAAATGACTCGAGAAGATCCCAGATGCTATAAATTAGAATAAAAGACCCAGAATTCAACGACAGTAGTCGTCAAAGACCACAGATGGAAACCATCCAACAGTTTAAGACAATTCATATTCCATATTTCTGATCTAGTGCAGTTTGAAAACGGGACAACAGGACGGTTAACGGTGTAAATGAGATGTTGATTCAGGGAATCTTCCAGAATAAATAAAGCTGATTACAGCTGCTGCACAGCATGGCATTATGAGGAGGAAGAGGAGGAAGAGGAGGAAGAGGAGGAAGATGAAGACAGTAAAAACTAATGAGAGGTTCAGAACGGTTCATCATCATTAACCCTTTAAGGTATTAACATGTTCAATCTGCCTCATTCGGGTTTCAAACTCACAACCTCTATCTCGGTGAGCTCACAGCCCCACTTTACACTATGACATCACACTATGACATCACACTATGACATCACACTATGACTGAGGGAATCGCCAGGGTTTCATGTAGAAGCAGATTTCAAACTAGAGTCAAGTCTGTTTCTAAAGATTCTGAGTTCATAAACAGAGACGAGACGACAAGACTAGGAGACGAGGAGAGAAGGAGAGGAGACGAGGAGAGGAGGAGAGGAAGAGAGGAGAGGAGGGGAGGAGGAAGAGAGGAGGAGAGGAGGAGAGGAGACGAGGAGAGGATGAGAGGAGAGGAGGGGAGGAGGAAGAGAGGAGGAGAGAAGGAGGAGACGAGGAGAGGATGAGAGGAAGAGAGGAGAGGAGGGGAGGAGGAAGAGAGGAGGAGAGGAGGAGACGAGGGAGGAAACAGCTGCTGATGTTGATGAGGAAACAAGTTATTTATATTTACACTGTGTGCACAATTGTTAGACAAGTGAGTATTTTGACCCTATCATCATTTTTATGCATATTTTCCAACTCCAAGCTGTATTAACTGGAATGCTTATTGGATTTAAGCTTATCAGGTGAAGTGTATTTGTGTAATGAGGGAAGGTGTGGCCTAAGGAGATCAACACCCTATATCGAGGTGTGCATCATTATTAGGCAGCTTCTTCTCCTCAGGTGAAATGGGCCAAAAAAAAGATTTAACTGACTGAAGAGTCAAAGATTGTAAAAAGTCTTTCAGAGGGATGCAGCACTCTGTAAATGTCTAAGATACGTGATCACAGAACCATCAAACGTTTTGTTGCAAATAGTCAACAGGGTCGCACGAAACGTGTTGAGAAAAAAAGACACAAATGAACTGCCACTGATTTGAGAAGAATCAAACGTGAAGCTACAGGAACCCGTTATCCTCCACTGCTGTCATATTCCAGAACTGCAACCTACCTGGAGAGCCCAGAAGTACAAGGTGTTCAGTGCTCAGAGATATGGCCAACGTAAGGAAGGCTGAAACCCGACCACCACTGAACAAGACACATAAGTTGAAACGTCAAAACTGGGCCAAGAAATATCTGAAGACAGATTATTCAGAGGTTGTATGGACTGATGAGATGAGAGTGACTCTTGACGGACCACATGGATCAGTGGCTGGATCAGTAATGGGCACAGAGCTCCACTTCGACTCAGACGCCAGCAAGGTGGAGGTGAGGTACTGGTATGGGCTGGTATTATTAAAGATGAGCTAGTTGGACCTTTTCAGGTTGAAGATGGACTCAAAATCAACTCCCAAACCTACTGCCAGTCTTTAGAAGACACTTTCTTCCAGCAGTGGTTCAGGACAAAGTCTGCATCTTTCAAGAAGACCATGATTTTAATGCAGGACAATGCTCCATCGCATGCATCGAAGTACTCCACTGCGTGGCCAGCCAGTAAAGGCCTTACAGATGAAAGAATAATGACATGGCCCCCTTCCTCACCTGACCTAAACCCTATTGAGAACTTGTGGGCCCTTCTTAAACGGGAGATTTACGGTGAAGGAAAACAGCACACCTCTCTGAACAGTGTCTGGGAGGCTGGGGTTGCTGCTGCACAACAAGGTGATCGTCAACAGATCAAGAAAGTGACAGACTCCATGAATGGAAGGCTTATGACTGTTAATGAAAAGAAGGGTAGCTATATTGGGCACTGATTTTATTTTTGAAATGTCAGAAATGTTAATTTATAAATTTTGAGTTGTTTGTTTATTATTCTCACTTTAACAGATGAAAATAAACAAGTGAGATGGGAACATTATCGTTTTTCATTTAGTTG
>CAKALS010000027.1:630756-638256 GCA_916701275.1 Sebastes miniatus
TTATTTTTTATTTATGTTTTTATTTTTGTATATATTTTTTCATTTATTTTATATTTATTTATTTATGCATGATTTTCTCGTAGTATTTCACCCCTTATTTATTTCCCCAAACTTATTTATCTCTGTATTATTCTTTTCTTTATATAGTAAATAAATAAAGAAGCAAATTAGAACAGAAATATAAATTTATGTCACATCATGTTACATCATCATCATCATCATCATCATCATCATCCTCATCATCATCATCATCATCATCATCATCCTCATCATCATCATCAGACTCTTCGTTTGACGGCAGCTCGTCTTCAGTCTTCAGAGTCGGTGATGATGTCACTGCCGCTGCTGTCGTCAGGGTTACCGGCTGAGTACTCTGTACAGTTGAGCTTTGACCTGACGGCTCGCTTCCTGTTGTCAAGGAAACAAGAGGACGTTCAGAAGGACGCCGCAGAACCATTTAAATATATGAAGTCAAAAAGAATCACAGCTGACCTGCGGTAGAAGAAGTTTGGTCGACTTCTGGAGGCGAGACAGCCGTCTGTCTCCTCGTCCTGCACTTAGACAGACAGACAGACAGACAGACAGACAGACAGACAGACAGACAGACAGACAGAGACAGAGACAGAGAGACAGAGACAGAGACAGAGACAGAGACAGAGAGACAGACAGACAGACAGACAGAGACAGAGAGACAGAGAGACAGACAGACAGACAGATAGACAGAGAGGCAGAGACAGAGAGACAGAGAGACAGACAGAGAGACAGACAGAGAGAGAGACAGACAGAGAGGCAGAGACAGAGAGACAGACAGACAGACAGAGAGACAGACAGAGAGAAACAGAGAGACAGACAGAGAGAGACAGAGAGACAGAGAGACAGAGAGACAGAGAGACAGAAAGAGAAACAGACAGAGAGAGACAGAGAGACAGACAGAGAGACAGACAGAGAGACAGAGAGAGAGACAGACAGACATAGAGACAGAGACAGACAGACAGACAGACAGACAGACAGACAGACAGACAGACAGACAGACAGACAGAGAGAGAGAGACATTCATGAGTACTCGGGTACGGTTCGTGTGTACTCGGGTACAGTTCAGGAGGACTCGGGTACGGTTCACGTGGACTCCGGTACGGTTCATGAGTACTCGGGTACATTTCATGAGTACTCGGGTGCGGTTCGTGTGTAGTCGGGTACGGTTCGTGTGTAGTCGGGTACGGTTCATGTGTACTCGAGTACGGTTTATGAGTACTCGGGTACGGTTCATGTGTACTCGAGTACGGTTTATGAGTACTCGGGTACGGTTCATGTGTAGTCGGGTACGGTTCGAGTGTAGTCGAGTACGGTTCACTTGTAGTCGGGTACGGTTCATGAGTACTCGGGTACGGTTCATGAGTACTCGGGTACGGTTCAACAGTACTCGGGTACGGTTCATGAGTACTCGGGTACGGTTCGCGTGTAGTCGGGTACAGTTCACGTGTAGTCGGGTACGGTTCGTGTGTAGTCGGGTACGGTTCATGAGTACTCGGGTACAGTTCATGAGTACTCGGGTACGGTTCATGAGTACTCGGGTACGGTTCGTGTATAGTCGGGTACGGTTCATGAGTACTCGGGTACAGTTCATGAGTACTCGGGTACGGTTCGTGTGTAGTCGGGTACGGTTCATGAGTACTCGGGTACGGTTCATGAGTACTCGGGTACGGTTCGTGTGTAGTCGGGTACGGTTCATGAGTACTCGGGTACGGTTCATGAGTACTCGGGTACGATTCATGAGTACTCGGGTACGGTTCATGAGTACTCGGGTACGGTTCATGTGTACTCGGGTACGGTTCAGGAGTACTCGGGTACGGTTCACGTGTACTCCGGTACGGTTCATGTGGGCTCGGGTACGGTTCACGTGTATTTCGGTACGGTTCCGGTTGGAGTACAGTCGTTAGAAAAAGTAAATTACCCATGATGCAGCAGTGCTGAGCTTCCGTTCAGACTCTGTGGCGCCTCCTTCAGGAGAGTCCTGTTGCTGCAGCGCCGCCGCCTCCTCGTTCTCCCCCGACGTCCCGCTGCGCACCTCCTCACTGCTGCCTGCTCACACAAGGTCACATGACACAAGGTCATGTGTCACCAGGTCAAATGACACCAGGTCACATGACACGTGTCACCAGGTCACATGACACCAGGTCACTTGATTCTCACCTTTAGCAGTGTTCTCTGTGGGCTCCTCCTCTTCCTCGCTGCTCACGCTCCTCTCACCCTGAGCAGAGACATTATATCATCATTACATCATCATCATCATCATCATCACCTCCTCCTCCTCCCCGTCCTCCTTCTCACCCGGTGTGTGTTGCAGGTGAGTCTGCGGAGGCGTGTCCTCAGCTGTAGCTCCTCCCCCTGTGACCTCAGCAGCAGCAGCTCCTGCCGGTCAGACTGCTCGGTGAGCTGACGGACCTGCTCCCTGTACTGATCCTTCTCCTGCAGGAGCAGCCGCGCCTCTTCCTGCTGCTCTGCCCGCGACGACAGAGCCTGAAGCACCAATCAGAGGGTTCACGTTCGTGACATCATCACCATCATCACAATCATCAACAACATTAATAGAGTTGTTGTTCCTCCTCCTCCTCCTCCTCCTCACCTTGTCTCTCTCTCTGATCACCTCCTCCAGCTGTCTGAGGGTCTGTTTGTTTCGTTGGCGGTACATCCTGGCGTCTCCCTTCAGCTGAGCCGACAGCATCTCCAGCTCCTCCTTCTCCTCCACACTCTGAAAACATCAATCAATCAATCAATCAATCGACCGACCGACCGACCAATCAAACAAACAGTCAACCAATCGACTGACCGACCGATCAAACAAACAGTCAACCAACCAATCAACCGATCGATCGACCAAACAAACAAACAAACAAACAAACAAACAAACAACAACCAGTCAACCTCCTTCTCCTCCTGCTCTTCCTCCTCCTCTCCTCCTCGTCCTCCTCCTCGTCCTCCTCCTCCTCCTCCTTCTCCTCTCTCCTCCTGCTCTTCCTCCACCTCCTCCTCCTCCTCACCCTGGCTCTCTGCTCCTCCGCTCTGTGCAGCTCTCTCCTCAGTCTTAACACTGAAGTGACGAGGTTCATCTGATGAGGAGCTGGTCTCTCCGACTGCTGCGCCTCCTTCTGCTCCTTTTTCTCTTCCTGCTTCTCCTCTTTTTTCTCCTCCTTCAGCTCCTCCAGTCTGTTGGGATGGAAGAAGGTCTCTCTGGGCAGAGCCAGACTCCTGCTCTGAAAACACACGTTTAACATGTTAACAAGTGTTGCTAGTAGTAGTTGAAGTGTCAGTTGAAGTGTC
Source organism: Sebastes miniatus (assembly GCA_916701275.1). Taxonomy (NCBI): domain Eukaryota; kingdom Metazoa; phylum Chordata; class Actinopteri; order Perciformes; family Sebastidae; genus Sebastes; species Sebastes miniatus. The sequence goes on from CAKALS010000027.1 coordinate 634,075, forward strand.
AGTTGAAGTGTCAGTAGAAGTAGTTGAAGTGTCAGTTGAAGTGTCAGTAGAAGTAGTTGAAGTGTCAGTTGAAGTGTCAGTTGAAGTGACAGTTGAAGTGTCAGTTGAAGTGCCAGTAGAAGTAGTTGAAGTGTCAGTTGAAGTAGTTGAAGTGTCAGTTGAAGTAGTTGAAGTGTCAGTTGAAGTGTCAGTTGAAGTGTCAGTAGAAGTAGTTGAAGTGTCAGTTGAAGTAGTTGAAGTGTCAGTTGAAGTGTCGGTTGAAATAGTTGAAGTGTCAGTTGAAGTGTCAGTAGAAGTAGTTGAAGTAGTTGAAGTGTCAGTTGAAGTAGTTGAAGTGTCAGATGAAGTGTCGGTTGAAATAGTTGAAGTGTCAGTTAAAGTGTCAGTAAAAGTAGTTGAAGTGTCAGCTGAAGTGTCAGTTGAAGTGTCAGTAGAAGTAGTTGAAGTGTCAGTTGAAGTAGTTGAAGTGTCAGTTGAAGTGTCAGTTGAAGTGTCAGTAGAAGTAGTTGAAGTGTCAGCTGAAGTGTCAGTTGAAGTGTCAGTAGAAGTAGTTGAAGTGTCAGTTGAAGTAGTTGAAGTGACAGTTGAAGTGTCAGTTGAAGTGTCGGTTGAAATAGTTGAAGTGTCAGTTGAAGTGACAGTTGAAGTGTCAGTTGAAGGGTCAGTTGAAGTAGTTGAAGTGTCAGTTGAAGTAGCTGAAGTGTCAGTTGAAGTGTCAGTTGAAGTAGCTGAAGTAGTTGAAGTGTCAGTTGAAGGGTCAGTTGAAGTAGTTTAAGTGTCAGTTCAAGTAGCTGAAGTGTCAGTTGAAGTGACAGTTGAAGTGTCAGTAGAAGTAGTTGAACTAGTTGAAGTGTCAGTTGAAGTAGTTGAAGTGTCAGTTGAAGTGTCGGTTGAAATAGTTGAAGTGTCAGTTGAAGTGTCAGTAGAAGTAGTTGAACTAGTTGAAGTGTCAGTTGAAGTAGTTGAAGTGTCAGTTGAAGTGTCAGTTGAAATAGTTGAAGTGTCAGTTGAAGTGTCGGTTGAAATAGTTGAAGTGTTAGTTGAAGTGACAGTTGAAGTGTCAGTAGAAGTAGTTGAACTAGTTGAAGTGTCAGTTGAAGTAGTTGAAGTGTCAGTTGAAGTGACAGTTGAAGTGTCAGTAGAAGTAGTTGAACTAGTTGAAGTGTCAGTTTAAGTAGTTGAAGTGTCAGTTGAAGTAGTTGAAGTGTCAGTTGAAGTAGTTGAAGTGTTAGTTGAAGTGACAGTTGAAGTGTCAGTTGAAGTGTCGGTTGAAATAGTTGAAGTGTCAGTTGAAGTGACAGTTGAAGTGTCAGTTGAAGGGTCAGTTGAAGTAGTTGAAGTGTCAGTTGAAGTAGCTGAAATGTCAGTTGAAGTGTCAGTTGAAGTAGCTGAAGTAGTTGAAGTGTCAGTTGAGGGGTCAGTTGAAGTAGTTTAAGTGTCAGTTGAAGTAGCTGAAGTGTCAGTTGAAGTAGTTGAAGTGTCAGTTGAAGTGTCGGTTGAAGTAGTTGAAGTGTCAGTTGAAGTGTCGGTTGAAATAGTTGAAGTGTCAGTTGAAGTGTCTGTAGAAGTAGTTGAACTAGTTGAAGTGTCAGTTGAAGTAGTTGACTTGTCAGTTGAAGTGTCAGTTGAAGTAGTTGAAGTGTCAGTTGAAGTGTCGGTTGAAATAGTTGAAGTGTCAGCTGAAGTGTCAGTAGAAGTAGTTGAAGTGTCAGTTGAAGTGTCAATTGAAGTGACAGTTAAAGTGTCAGTAGAAGTAGTTGAAGTAGTTGAAGTGTCAGTTGAAGTAGTTAAAGTGTCAGTTGAAGTGTCAGTAGAAGGAGTTAAAGTGTCAGTTGAAGTAGTTAAAGTGTCTGTTGAAGTATCAGTAGAAGGAGTTAAAGTGTCAGTTGAAGTAGTTTAAAGTGTCAGTTGAAGTGCCGGTTGAAATAGTTGAAGTGTCAGTTGAAGTGACAGTTGAAGTGTCAGTTGAAGGGTCAGTTAAAGTATTTGAAGGGTCAGTTGAAGTAGCTGAAGTGTCAGTTGAAGTGTCAGTTGAAGTAGCTGAAGTAGTTGAAGTGTCAGTTGAAGGGTCAGTTGAAGTAGTTGAAGTGTCAGTTGAAGTAGCTGAAGTGTCAGTTGAAGTGCCGGTTGAAATAGTTGAAGTGTCAGTTGAAGTGACAGTTGAAGTGTCAGTTGAAGGGTCAGTTGAAGTAGTTGAAGGGTCAGTTGAAGTAGCTGAAGTGTCAGTTGAAGTGTCAGTTGAAGTAGCTGAAGTAGTTGAAGTGTCAGTTGAAGGGTCAGTTGAAGTAGTTGAAGTGTCAGTTGAAGTAGCTGGTGTCAGTTGAAGAATCAGTTGAAGTAGTTGAAGTGTCAGTTGAAGTAGTTGAAGTGTCAGTTGAAGTGTCGGTTGAAATAGTTGAAGTGTCAGTTAAAGAGTCAGTAAAAGTAGTTGAAGTGTCAGCTGAAGTGTCGGTCGAAGTAGTTGAAGTGTCAGCTGAAGTGTCAGTAGAAGTAGTTGAAGTGTCAGTTGAAGTAGTTGAAGTGTCAGTTGAAGTGTCAGTTGAAGTGTCAGTTGAAGTGACAGTTGAAGTGTCAGTAGAAGTAGTTGAAGGTTCAGTTGAAGTAGTTAAAGTGTCAGTTGAAGTGTCAGTTGAAGTAGTTAAAGTGTCAGTTGAAGTGTCAGTAGAAGTAGTTGAAGTGTCAGTTGAAGGGTCAGTTGAAGTATTTGAAGGGTCAGTTGAAGTAGCTGAAGTGTCAGTTGAAGTGTCAGTTGAAGTAGCTGAAGTAGTTGAAGTGTCAGTTGAAGGGTCAGTTGAAGTAGTTGAAGTGTCAGTTGAAGTAGCTGAAGTTTCAGTTGAAGTGCCGGTTGAAATAGTTGAAGTGTCAGTTGAAGTGACAGTTGAAGTGTCAGTTGAAGGGTCAGTTGAAGTAGTTGAAGGGTCAGTTGAAGTAGCTGAAGTGTCAGTTGAAGTGTCAGTTGAAGTAGCTGAAGTAGTTGAAGTGTCAGTTGAAGGGTCAGTTGAAGTAGTTGAAGTGTCAGTTGAAGTAGCTGGTGTCAGTTGAAGAATCAGTTGAAGTAGTTGAAGTGTCAGTTGAAGTAGTTGAAGTGTCAGTTGAAGTGTCGGTTGAAATAGTTGAAGTGTCAGTTAAAGAGTCAGTAAAAGTAGTTGAAGTGTCAGCTGAAGTGTCGGTTGAAGTAGTTGAAGTGTCAGCTGAAGTGTCAGTAGAAATAGTTGAAGTGTCAGTTGAAGTAGTTGAAGTGTCGGTTGAAATAGTTGAAGTGTCAGTTGAAGTGTCAGTTGAAGTGTCAGTTGAAGTGACAGTTGAAGTGTCAGTAGAAGTAGTTGAAGTGTCAGTTGAAGTAGTTAAAGTGTCAGTTGAAGTGTCAGTAGAAGTAGTTGAAGTGTCAGTTGAAGTAGTTGAAGTAGTTGAAGTAGTTAAAGTGTCAGTTGAAGTGTCAGTAGAAGTAGTTGAAGTGTCAGTTGAAGTAGTTGAAGTGTCAGTTGAAGTGACAGTTGAAGTGACAGTTGAAGTGTCAGTTGAAGTGTCGGTTGAAATAGTTGAAGTGTCAGTTGAAGTAGCTGAAGTGTCAGTTGAATTGTCAGTTGAAGTAGCTGAAGTAGTTGAAGTGTCAGTTGAAGGGTCAGTTGAAGTAGTTGAAGTGTCAGTTGAAGTAGCTGAAGTGTCAGTTGAAGTGTCAGTCGAAGTAGTTGAAGTGTCGGTTGAAATAGTTGAAGTGTCAGTTGAAGTGACAGTTGAAGTGTCAGTTGTTTTGTCGGTTGAAATAGTTGAAGTGTCAGTTGAAGTGACAGTTGAAGTGTCAGTTGAAGGTCAGTTGAAGTAGTTGAAGTGTCAGTTGAAGTAGCTGAAGTGTCAGTTGAAGTTTCAGTTTAAGTAGCTGAAGTAGTTGAAGTGTCAGTTGAAGGGTCAGTTGAAGTAGTTTAAGTGTCAGTTGAAGTAGTTGAAGTAGTTGAAGTGTCAGTTGAAGTAGCTGAAGTAGTTGAAGTGTCAGTTGAAGGGTCAGTTGAAGTAGTTGAAGTGTCAGTTGAAGTAGCTGAAGTGTCAGTTGAAGTAGTTGAAGTGTCAGTTGAAGTAGTTGAAGTAGTTGAAGTGTCAGTTGAAGTAGCTGAAGTAGTTGAAGTGTCAGTTGAAGGGTCAGTTGAAGTAGTTGAAGTGTCAGTTGAAGTAGCTGAAGTGTCAGTT